>JAJIBD010006536.1:0-100701 GCA_021461705.1 Cryptotis parvus | reverse complement strand
TTTTCTTTTCTTTTCTTTTCTTTTCTTTTCTTTTCTTTTCTTCTCTTCTCTTTTCTTTTCTTTTCTTTTCTTTTCTTTTTGCCTTTTTGGTCATACCTGGTGAATGCTCAGGATTTACTTCAGGCTTGGTGCTCAGGACTTACTCCTGACAGTGTTCCGAGGACCATATGGGATGCCGGGATCAAACCCAGATCTGCTGTGTGCAAAACATATGCCCTCCCCACTGTACTATTTAATAGTATTTATATAATAGTATTTATATATAGTATTTATATAATAGTACTCCCCAGAGTACTATTACCTGCCCCTCTTCCCCATTAACTTTTCTATGGTAAGAGTTTTCTTCATTCCATGACTAAAAATGGTTTCTCCACCACCAATGTATATTCAATGGTGAGTCTTAATCTGCCATTACCATTTCCCACATTTAGTAAAACACTGGTATCTATTTATGTCGTATTAATGAATGCAGTCATTCTATATCTGTCCTTTTCCTTCTGACTAATTTCACTCAGCATGATAGTCTCCATGTCCCTCCATTTGCAGGTAAATTTCATAATGTCATCTTTTCTGACAGCCGCATAGTATTCCATAGTGTAGATGAACCACAGTTTCTTTAGCCAGTCCTCTGTTCTCGGGCATTTAGGTTGTTTCCAGATTCTAGCTATAGTGAATAGCGCAGAGATGAATAAAGAAGTACAGATAGTGTTTCTGCTATGTGTTTTTTCGGTCTCTCGGGTATATTCCCAGGAGTGCTATTGCTGGACCAAATGGGAGCTCAATATCTAGTTTTCAGAGGAATGCCCATATTGTTTTCCAAAAGGGCTGGACCAGTCGGCACTCCCACCAACAGTGGATCAGAGTCCTTTTCCCCACATCCATGCCAGCACTGGTTGTTCTTGCTGTTTTGGATGTGTGCGGTGCTCAGGGGACCATATGGGATGCCAGGGGATCGAACCCAGACCAGCATGGGCTTGCCACATGCAAAGGCAAACTCCCTACCTGCTGGACTATCACTCCAGTCCCAGGTGCCATAATATTGTATTGAAGTTGAATAGAATTTTCACATGAAAACCGGACTCTGCTGAAGAATGTGCCTTGTGAGATTTGAGTTGTGAAGACACAGTGGGAAATGGAGGAAGAAGTGGTAGTAACCCAGAGCACTCCTTGTATCCTGACAGTACTCGGTCAATGATTTAGTGTGCTAGCTTTTTTACTCTGTCTTCCTTACCTTAATTAATAAGAGTGCTATTTTTTTTTAGTGTTGCTTTTTTGGGAACCACACCCTATGATGCTCAGAGGTGACTCCTGGCTTTGCACTTAGGAATCAATCCTAGTGGTGCTTGGGGGACCATATGGGATGCTGGGGATTGAACCTGGGTTGGCCACGTGCCAGGCAAACACCCTACCTGCTGTCCTATTCCTCTGCCCCTAAGTAGCATTTATGGAACTGATATTTCCATCAAAAATCTCTGAGAAAGAGGAAACTTTTCTCACATCAGAGTAATTCACATTTTTCTTGTCTTATCACTTATTCTCCTTGATTACAATGTTAGTGACTGCATGGGAAGCTCTGTGGAATGAAGGAAGTGGAATCTATGGCTTTTACTCTGGGGTTATAGTTTCTTAAATTGCTGTGCTTGTCCTTACGTGGCTTATCTATGTAATATGGGAAAATCATCTAAGTTTCCAGAACATAATTGGCCTAATAAATAAAGGGTCAATCGATTAATATTATTGACCTTATTTATTGGGCTTAGGCTGTATAAATATAGAGCCCATATTTTCATCACTCTAAACAAAACTATAATGAATACATATACTATAAAAAAACCTTGGGGGTTAAATATTTAATCATGATTATTTCTTGTGATAAGTGTCTAGAAGTGGCATTGAGTCTTAGAAAAGGTATCACTGCTTGCTCAAATTCTCCTGTGTTATGGTACCTCCCATTATCATTATTCTGTTTTTCTCATCCATAGTTTAGAAACAAAACTTTGAATGTAGAGTTTGCTTTATGCTAACTCCCTGACAAAATTAAAGCAGTGTCAGAATTTTAATTGTGACATTTGAAGTGGATGTGTTCAGGTAGATTATACTGATTCATTGTCAGTCACACACACATCAGATAGAACTAAATGTACACACTTATAGATGTTTATATCAGTAGAATTAACTCCCATCCTGCAGTCCATAGACTGGAAATTGAAGCCTTTGCAGAAAGAATTTCAGATAAGCTCTGACAATTGCTGAATTCAGATATTGACCAAGGCTGACATTATCTAGACAATCTTTCCTCTCCTGAAATAGGAAAATTTACAGCTAGGAATATTTGAATTCTTGTGCTTGCTTGGAATATGTTTTACTGGCAGAGCCTGCCAAGGTTCAAGAAGTATTAATAAGGAATCCAGTGAAATACCTTAGAGTTAGTGTTAGGGTTCTAGACTCGAAATTCTAGAACTGCTCTGGAAAGAGAAAGATCACCTTTATTAGGGTCCTTTTGTCTTGAAGGAGTGCAGTGTGTTGATGAAGTAGATGCCCAAATGGTAGCAGCCATTATTGCTAAGATCTGACAGGATGAAGATTGTGTAGGAAGGAAGTCCGGGATGACTGCTTTGAGAGCTGATGTGAACATACAGCTGTTATATTCCCACAGGTGTTTGTTTGGGCCAATGTTACAACATTTAAATTTCTATCATGAGCCAGAGCAATAGTACAGCCTTGAGGGCACCTGGCTTACATGGAGTAACTCCAGGTTCAATCTCCAGCACCCCATGAGGTCCCCTGAGAACCTGAGCAGGACTGATCCCTGAGCACAGAGCCTGGAGTAACCCTGGAGCACTGCTGGGTATGACCAAATAAACAAATGAAAAAAACAAAACAAAATGTTGAATCCCTGTGAGCCCCACAATTAAAGTGTGTGAACACAATCACCAAGTGTGTGTCTGACCTCTGTTCATTGTTCCAGACTACACAGGTCCGGGGCGGGAGGCATCCAAATAAAAGCTGGGTCTGGTCATTGCTGGTAGAACAGCTGAGTTTCTGTGAACCTGATTCCATGGTGCCCCTTTCAGAGCACGTGGGTGCGGAAATGATTTTAATCCTGACATCCAGCTTTGGACACTTTCCTAATTCTCCCTTTCCAGTTGAGAAAATGCAGGCAGCACCAGAAGGTGGGTTTCATGACCTTCTCCGAGGTCACTCTGGAAATGAAGTGGGAAGTAGGCCCAGCATTTGTGACTTAATCACTTGAGTATTTTGCTTCCGTATTGGATCCTAACCTTAGAATCACTCCCTAGCACCAAAGTTGGGGAAATGTATTGGGAGTGGGGTGGTGGGCCAGGCTTCTGGAGACTCGTAACAGCCTCTGCCATTGGAGCTTTCCCGACCTCTTCTGTTTCTCAAAGCAATCAGTGCACATTTCCAGCGTTTGTTTTTATCTTGTCTCCTATAACCATGCATGCCCTATCATATCTCATCTATTTCAAGTTCCTGAAGGGCAGAAGAATTATGCCTGCCTGCCTGCTGCCTTCTCTTCCCTCCCCTCCCTCCCTCCCTCCTCCTCCCTCCCTCCCCTCCCTCCCTCCCTCCTTCTTCCTTCCTTCCCTTCCCTTCCTCCCTTCCTTCCTTCCTTCCTTCCTTCCTTTCCTTCCTTCCTTCCTTCCTTCCTTCCTTCCTTCCTTCCTTCCTTTCCTTCCTTCCTTCCTTCCTTCCTTCCTTCCTTCCTTCCTTCCTTCCTTCCTTCCTTCCTTCCTTCCTTCCTTCCTTCCTTCCTTCCTTCCTTCCTTCCTTCCTTCCTTCTTGAATGAATTCCAAAATTGTTTTTCTCCTTTTTGGGTCACTCCCAGTGATGCTCAGGGTTATTCCTGGCTCTTTGCACAGGAATTACTCCTGGTGGTGCTCAGGGGACCATATGGGATGCTGGGAATTGAATCCTAGTTGGTCACGTGCAAGGCAAACGCCCTACCCACTGTGCTATTGCTCCAGTCCCCCCAATCTTTTTTATCCTGATAAGTTTTATTCATATACATCTTTTACGTATCAATGAAAAATTAGACACCCTTTTCTTTAAAAATAGGAAAATAATTTCTTCACACCTTCTAGTTTGAACCATTTTCCAACACAGGCAAAGTTAAGTTTGGGGCATTGTTTAAAAGCAGCAAACTCTTTAACAGTCAACGTCCCATTTACTGCTCTAAAATATTTTTTCTCTGTCTGTAGACATCTGGTTCCCATTACGCAGTGTTGGGGGTTTGAGTCCACTGGCTGTTCTGCACATGAAGCAGTTGTGTCTCTGCCATCTCCACCTGCCATGGGGAAGAGCTTTGAGCGCTTCTTCCTTCCCATTTACAGATGAATCTCTGGAAATCTCAGTCTTGATCCTCACCAGGAAACATGGAGGTTACTTTGCTCATTCTTACCTTGAGGACCCACTAGATAATGTCTGAGAAATGAAGAATATTAAAACTCTGGAGTCTTTATTTTTCTTTTTGGGTCATACCTAGCAATATTCAGGGGCTTACTCCTGGCTCTGCATTCAGGAATTACTCCTGGCTGTGCTTAGGGGACCATAAAGGATGCCGGGATCAAACCTGAGTTGGTCACGGGCAAGGCAAATGTCCAACCTGCTGGACTATCATCCAGCCCCAAAACTCTGGGGTCTTGACTTGATGTCATGGTATGGTCCAGGTTATCTCTAATCTCTGTCATCCAGAAGACATCTAAATCTTAAGTCTCTATTTCCTAAGAAACATTGACCCAGAAATGAGATACACAATATGGAATGTTTGCTAATGAGTCATGAATTTCACTATAATTGCTTCCACATTCAGGATAGCTCCCTTTAAACCATCTAATCTTGACGTATCCCGCAATAATTCCATGTGTTGTAAATGATTTTGTTTTATTTCTTAGGTTACTGTTAAGAGCCTATTTTATGGTTCATTTCATTTACTTAAAACCATACATGTGTGTGAGTGCATGCACACACACTTGGAGGTCTACACACACACACACACCTATACATGCAACATGAAAGCCTTTGTCTTTCTTGGTCTTGATCAAACCTTGATCTTCAGTTTTTGGTCATTAAAATATAAGACACCCTCATCATTTGGTTTGGAAATAAAAAAATAAATAGACTTAGGAAGAAAGTTGAAATAGGGGTGTATTTGGGGGGTTCATATATTCAGGTCTCTGAAACTGAAAGCCAGGAGCAGAAACACTGTCCTCCATCTGTTCTCTCTGATTTCAGAGTCATAACAGAATGGATGAACACAACTAGCATTCAGTACAGTAATAATGGAAGAATAAATAAGACTTTTAAGAACTGCTCACACTATAAAGTGATCTATTAAAATGATACGACTTCAACACTTAAAGTGACGGATTCTGATTACATGATTTGGCCCAGGGCAGGCATGAAAGAGCTGCAGGATCTGTGGCTACTCTTTTTTTTTTTTGAAATAAAAATCTCTTTGGGGGATATTTTTAAGTGAATTTCGTTTGGAATAAATCTTTGTTTCTGCCACACCAAAGATTGTGTGGAAGGACCCTTTTCCATTCTGATAGAACCAGAGGTAATTATGGTTTCTTCTTTGGTTCACAAATCAATAAGTCAAATAATAAAAACATTATACTCCCCCTTTTTCTTATTAAGAACTCTTTTCTATGAGATATGGATGCTGTTCTGAAGAAACAAAGCTAAATGCTTTCTTTCATGTGTTTTTCTGGCAACCAGAGAGGCATTCTTTTCTTGAACCTGATGAACAGCCTTCTGAAATTTGGGGGAAAAAGTTGACAGTCACTAAGATGGCCTTGTTGTCATCATACTTTGAGCCAAACTTAAACTAATGATCATAAAACTATGGCTTAAACCCAAACATGAACATTTTTGTAATTGTCAAAAAATAAATAAATTAAAAAAAAAAATAAAAAATAATTTAACTTGTAAAACCCCCCAAAAAAAAACAAACAAACACAAAACCCCTATAATCTCTTCTGAACTCTTGTTGTTTTTTTCTTAGGAGTTGGCAGGTTTCAGAAAAAGAAAGCTGATTTTTGGGGGAAAGTTTTTCATCTCTGGATTGGAGTTTATGAACTCCATCTTATTTTTCTTCATAATTTTCATACTACTCGATACTTATCACTATAGTGTTAGAAATTACAGGCTTTAGGGGCTAGAATGATAGTACACCAAGTTTGCCTTGTATGTGGCTGACCCAGGTTCCTTCCCTGGCCATATGATTCCCCGAGCACTGCCAGGAGTAATTCCTAAGTGAAGAGCCAGGAGTAACCCCTGAGCATCAACAGGTGTGACCCCAAAAAAAATCTAACATTATACTAAGGACATCCTTATTGGGTTGACCTACACAAGCAGTTTAAGATAAACTCATTCCATCTTCATCTAGGTGCTCATGAAGTTTTTAGATCCCTCCATGGTAGAAAAAATGTCCACTAGGATGCATGTCTGTACAGAATAATCCATATCATCATTATCATAAATGATTCCTTTTAGGGATTGTTCAGGAGGCCCTTCGGGTGGTGGTGATGAGTGCACCAGTGATTGATTATTAGCTGACCTGGCCAGAGTTTCAATACCAGGGTCTGAGGATTTCATGTTTCTCTGACATCATAGTGATGTGAATTACCTGCTCAGGCCTGTGGGATGTACCTGGAGCTGATCAAGGGACCATGTAGTGGCCGGGATTGGATCTGGGTTGGGTCTGAGCCAGACATGTGCCCTGCCCTAACTATTATCTCCCAGCTCCTAACTGGATTTAAAACATGTAGTCAAAACAAGCTGCCATCACACTGTTGAAACACAAACACCATGCCTGATTTATTTAGATTTCTCTTTCTAAAATGAGTTTTTAGTTGTTGGGTTTTTTCCCCCCTTAGTACAAAGCTAGACAGTCTGACTTGGGTGAATTTTTCACCAATAGTTCCCTGTCGTTTATAATCTCTCTCTCCTGCAACCTGGAATTTGCAGCCGAGAGTTGAAATACTTGTTATTGGCCTGAGTTAGGATAAAAAGCAAGGGGAAGATAAGATCAGAGGTGAGGGCACTTTGTTTATGAAAATATCAGAGTGAGGAGATGCTTGCATCAGCCAGAGAAATACGCCCCCTTCCTTCCCAGCCTGTTTTCAGTTCTGGGCTGGCCAGACCAAAATAGCAATGTGCAGAAATTAGGCTATCACTGTTCTTGCATTCTAGTGTGGAGTGCGTTAATATTTGATCTTTACTCCCATTACTTTTCATTTTTTTAGACATTCTAGAAGTACATATATATATATATATATATATATTAAAAGGTGCATGCATGGGGGGGTGGAGTGATAGTACAGCGGGGAGGGTGTTTGCCTTGCATGAAGCCATCCAGGGTCAATGCTGGCATCCCATACGATCCCCTGAGCACCACCAGGAGTAATTCCTGTGTACAGAGCCAGAGCTTTTTTTGGTGGTGGGGGGGGGGGGGGGGGGGTGTGGTTTGTTTTGTGTTGGTGTGGGGGTAGAACCAGAGCAACCCCTGAGAATCACTGGGTGTGACCCAAAAAGCAAAAAAAACAAACAAACAAAACACCTGACCTTGGAGTCAGGAAAAAAAAAGTGCATACATCAAAGAAAAATCCCCCCAATTATATTTCTTTACTTATTTAGCTTTTTGGGGTCACATCCGGCAATACTCAGGGGTTATTCCTGGCTCTACACTCAGGAATTACTCTTGGTGGGACTCAGGGGGTGCCATATGGGATGCTGGGGATTGAACTCAGGCTTGCTGCATGCAAGCAAATGCCCAACCTGATGCACTATCACTCTGACCCAAATTTTATTTTTTTAAGTATTCTACTATTTAATTTTTTAAAAGTTTAGGACTCTCTTGGGGCTGGAGTGATAGCCTAGTGGGTAGGGTGTTTGCCTTGCACACGGCCGGCCATGCTGGCCCAGGTTCGATCCCCAGCATCCCATATGGTCCCTGAGCACTGCCAGGAGTGATTCCTGAGTGCAGAGCCAGGAGAAACCCCTGAGCATTGCCGGATGTGACCCAAAAAGCAAAAAAAAAAAAAAAAGTTTAGGACTCCCAAGAAAGGCCGGAGAGCTAACACAGGATAGAAGTCTCCCTGTTTTGGGTGTAGGTGAGCCCATCTTGATCCATCGCACCATGTACGGTCCCTCTCAGCACCTTCAGGGGTCACTCCTGAGCAAATAGCCAGGAATAGCTCTCGAACACTACTGGGTATGGCCCTAAGTCCCACTCACCCTTCGTATTCAACAAAAGGCTTATAAGAAATTATAAGAATACAGAGAGACTTCCTGCACCCTCTGTCCAGTTTTCCACAAGGATAGTAACGATAGTGCCTTGTCCAAATTATTGATTGATTTCCATTGAAATTAATTCAATATGATTAACTCAATTTTAAAGTTAAAATTTTTAAATTAAGATTAACTCAATCTTCTTTGAACATCAGAGGTTTGAACCTGCACTCCCTTTTCGGGTTTACATTAGCATGTAGGAATTCATACTCAAATGAATGGTTCCTCCCTCACCATTGAAAACTGATGACTGGGAAGATTCTTGGATGAAGGGGTTTGTTACATCCTGAGGCTGAGTCACATGGAAGTAGAGGTGGCAGCATTAATGCAGGTGCTTCATAGATTTATTCATATGTTATTTAACAAAAGCTTAATTCATCTGGTATCAAATACCAATTGGAGGTGACCATAAAAGAGGTGAGATTTTTGGAGCTCAAGGTTCACGGACAACATTCAATGTTGTGTTGGTTGACTTGTAGTTTATTTATTTATCTATTTATTTCCTTTTGGGTCACACCCGAAATACTCAGGGGTTACTCCCTGGCTCTGCACTCAGGAATTACTCCTGGCGGTGCTCAGGGGACCATATGGGACACCGGGATCGAACCTGGGCCAACACAGGCCGGCGCGTGCAAGGCAAACGCCCTACCCGCTGGGCTATCGCCCGGCCCCAACTTGTAGTTTAGAACAAGTCACAGTGCCTACCTGAACTTCAGTGGCCCCCTCTAACTTCAGGAGGTGTAAAAAGTCTTAATCTCTTTTATGTCAGAGTATTATTTCTATGCATTTAAATGAAAGAGTTAAAAGTTTAAGGAGGCGCTGGGGCTGGAGACAGCACAAGTGAGGAGGCGTTTTCCTAGAATTGCAGAAGTTTCCCTGAGCACTACCAAGAGTGACCTTGAGCACAGAGCCAGGAATGGATCATGAACATTGCAGGGTCTGGCCCCAAAACAGCAAAGGAAGAATCTTGGAAGTGCCTACTGGGAAGCGTGTTATTTATAGAGTAAATGCATTCTTTAAAATA
Source organism: Cryptotis parvus (assembly GCA_021461705.1). NCBI lineage: Eukaryota > Metazoa > Chordata > Mammalia > Eulipotyphla > Soricidae > Cryptotis > Cryptotis parvus. The sequence continues at coordinate 91,363 of JAJIBD010006536.1, read as the reverse complement.
TGGTGAGGGCCGGAGCGATAGCCCAGCGGGTAGGGCGTTTGCCTTGCATGCGGCGGCCTGAAGGCTCAGGCCAGGTTCTATCCCCGGCATTCCATATGGTCCCCGAGCACCGCCAGGAGTAATTCCTGAGTGCAGAGCCAGGAGTAACCCCTGAGCATTGCTAGGTGTGACCCAAAAAGCAAAAAAAAAAAAAAATAAAAAAAAATATGGTGACAGGGAGGGGTGCTGGAGTGAGTACAGTGGGGAGGGCACTTGCCTGGCACATGGTTAATCCCTGCCATCCTATATGGTCTCCATGGCACCACCAGGAGTAATTGCTAGAGCCAGGAGTAACTTTTGAGCATTTTCAGGTGTGACCCAACACTCCCTCTTCCCTCAAATGTGACAGGGAACAACAGGTGTAAAGATCATCCCAGAGTCATTTGAAGATTACAATGACATATTTTACATGTGGCAGCAAAGTTTTAGTCAGACCTTCAGAAATTTTAAAAAGCAACAAAAATGTACATTTGTTATGCTGTAGGTTTATAACTTACATGACAGTCCAATGTTACAAGACACTAAAGGGAAAGTTCGCTCCCAATTAAAAAGTGATTTTGGTAAAATATATATTCACATGTATTTTTTGAGGGCAAGACAATTGTAAAAGTGAGTTTTCATAATATTTTTTTTTTTTGGCTTTTTGGGTCACACCCAGCAACGCTCAGGGGTTATTCCTGGCTCTCTGCTCAGAAATTACTCCTGGCGGAGCTCAGGGGACCATATGGGGTTCCGGGATCAAGTCTGGATCGGCTGCATGCAAGGCAAATGCCCTACCCACTGTGCTATCGCTCTGGCCCCTTTAATAAAATATTTTGAAGTAGTTCATTTTGTAGTGGCTTTGGCCAGGTCTAGAGCATTAGAATCACATTCTAGGATATAGTTACGAAATTTCCCTAAAGATTTTTATTTAACCAGGAAGTGTTAGAATTGAAAACACATTTTATATGTAAAGCATAATGATCTCAACTATTAATTTTAGAGATAACATTCCAAAAATGCACATTGAATTCAGCATTAAAAAATCAGTGCTATAAAATATGATTTTGTAGAAACTCAACTATAAAATCTTATGAAAGAGAACAGAGATGGATGGATTCATACAGAACCAGCTCAGGGAAGTATTTGGTGGGAAATTAAAGTAGGGCTTTGGTGAGGGGTCAGAAACTCGACTATAGAGTCAGTAGGAAGAATCAATATCTCGATAAGTAACCTACCAGATAAACCACTTCATCACTGATAAATGATAAGAGATTTTGTTATTATTTTTTCCTCTTCTTTCTATTTTGATCTTGCCAATTGGAATACAATTTTCCCCCAAGGGGCGTGTATTATGTTTTGCCTATGAAGGAAAGTGGTGACTTTGGAAATGTACCAACTTTCAATGGTTATATTTATTCATCAGTTCATGGTCAACCACTGTGTCATCTACTGCAGGTAGAAAGTCCAAAAATATTCTCTTGTCAACTCGTGAGATTAAAGTTTGGATGCTGAAAAAAATAAGAGTTTTCTGGCGAAGAGATGACCTAATTCACTTTAAAGTAACCATCAGGGGCCTGAGTTAGAGTATAGTGAGTTGGGCTCTGGCTTTGCATGTGTCTGGCCTGAGTTCAATCTCCAGCACCCTATATGGTTCCCTGAGCCCCTGACACTCAGATGTGGTCCCTCAGTATCACCATATGTTGCCCTCAGGAGCTCCATGTCAAAAAATTAAGAAACTCTATTATACTTGGTCTCGGGATAGCTTCAACTCCCCAAGGGTAGAGGCTGAGTTGGAGTTGGCACAGGATCAGAGGAGATGAAACATACATTTTGAAGTTAACTAGGCCAAAGGTGCTAGAGCATTTTTCCTGGGGTCTTCAGGAATGATCCTTTGTGACATCTGAGTCATGTTATTGTTGGACTCTTGACTATAAGAATCTGGTTCTCAGTGCTTGAGTGATAGAACAGCGGAAGGGCACCTGTCTTGCATATGGTTGATCCAGATTCGATCTCCGGCATCCCACCTGGTCTCCTGAGCCTGTAAGGAGTGATTCCTGAATCTACAACCATGAGTACCCCTGAGTCCTACAGGGTATGTCCCCCCTCCCCACATCCACCCACAAAAAAATCCTGTTCTCCCAACCACCTGGGAATCTGTGTTTCTTCTTTTTAAGTTGAAAGTCATGGACCCTTTGGGTCACCTGCAGGTAGGGCTTGTTTGACCTCCTGCCTCAGAAAGGGACACACCACATCTTTAAGAAATAGTTTCCTTGTGAATCAGTAAGAGGACAAAGCAGTTATTACTTCTGCATTCCTGCATGCTGGGCAAGGTGAAAATAATAGAACAAACATCATATACTTCATCGCGGTATCGGTTTACACTTCCAGGGCACCCAAAAAGAAGCACATTTCATCAAGCTAATTGCTTGAAAGTAAAAGAGAGAACTTTAGCGATTAGTCTATTATGGGGCTTTTTTCTTAATCACAAATGGGGCCATGTGCAGGTGTGTGTGGGGGAATGTGTATTCTAATTTACAATTGAACTCCAGATCAGAGCAATCAATCTTGAGGAGCACTTTTACAGTGTAATTGCTGCCACATAACCAACAAAACAAACAGAAAAAAAAAGAAGAAGAGGAGAAGAAGGCCTAAACCGAGCTTCCTATGGAGGGGGTGATATTTCCAGGCACCAATGCTGGGTGTTGGGGGACAGGAGTGACCCACAGATATGAATATGCAATGAGGCCTCATTAGTGGTCTTGAGTTTCCATGACGAATGGCATTATTCCCTGCCTGGTGCTGCCTAAACATGGATTTTATAATGACCCATTTATCATGACTTGTCATGGGTATCTGTACTGTACTTTCTTCCAGCACACACACCTTTTACTAGGATCACAGTAGAAACCTCCTCTTTATTATTATTATTATTATTATTATTATTATTATTATTACTGTTATTATTATTGTTATTATCATCATCTCCTTTCATACTGATTTCCAGCTCTTGCTGGCAAGGATGCCCACAATGCCACCTGCTCCAAAGGTCTGTACTACTTCCAAAAGTTGAAAGCTGAAGCTTTGTTGTTCATTTTATCTTCTCTTACAGTCAGATTTGAGGAGAAGCCATGTCAGACTTCTAAAGAAATGTCTTCATGTGGGACCTTTCTTGTTTGCCTGTAATATCCCTGACACTGCAGTTTACTCATTAGAAATGAAAATTAGCTAGGTTCTCTTTCTTTCATTTTACATCCCTGCATTTTTTTTTGTACTTCAAGAAACTTAAAAAGTAAGACTCAGAAATTCTGAGGTCTTTTCCCCCCAGAAATTGCAGAGGCGGGTCGAAGAGAAAAATGTTCACAAGGTACTTAGTATTAGTACTTATAAGCTTAGCCTTGGTGGTTATAACTTAGCATTAGTTGTCCTTTAGATGTCCCTTTACATTGTTGATAGCCCTTTACAGCTTGGTCTAATCTTTGGTGACAAATTCTCAGGAGGACTTTTTTTTAGTTATAGCAAAAAAATAGGAAAGCGGGATAGAAATAATGCGATGTAGGGAGGTGGTGAGACAACAATGTGTGGTGTGCTGACTTTGCATGTGACCGACCGGGTTTGATCCCTGGCATCTCGTATGGTCCCCTGAGCCCCACCAGGAGTGACCTGAGCATTGCCGGGCATGACCCAAAAAAACCAAAACCAAAAAGAAAGAAAAGAATGTGATCTGTCAGAATTGGTCTCAAGAATCCAGCATGTAGAAAGACTTGCGTCTTCGCCATGAACCAGGAGGGTGTGTGGAAAGTCATCCAAAGTGAACCTACAGCTGGCCAAGATTAAGGTCCTTGACTGTCAAAGGTGTGTCTTGTGATCACGATCACTGGATCTATGATGCGTCTATTTAGTTACAATAAAATGTGTTGAAATGAGTTCTCCATGTAGCTAGGTGAGGGCCAGGAAGGGCACTGGAGCACGGCAGAAAATCTGGTATTGTTTCATGTGCTCGGAGTAGTTCCTGGGGAGAGTTTGTAAACATTAAATAGTTCACCAGATTTTCTCCAGTGACACTCTATTGTGTCCCTGAATACCAGATCAGCACTTGGAATACTCTTACAGAATGGTATAAACACAGGAATACGGTAAAATTAATGACACAAATTGTTATGCAACAATGTCTTTTTTTTTCAGTTTGCAAAGCACTTTGCCATTCCAGAGTGTTTCCATAAGATTCTTAGATTAATGGGGTGGGGACACTTTAAAAAAATGATTTTTATGATACCACTGTGAAATATACAATTACAAAGATGTTCATGATTAGGTCTCAGTCATACAGTGTTCGGCACCCGTCCTTCCATCAGTGCCCCATTCCCACCGCCATTGTCCCCACATTCCCTCCCCCAACCCTGCCTCTCTAACACTTTCTATCTCATTTTAAGGAAGAGAAAACTGAGGCTCAGAGCAAAAGGTGACAAGCTCCAGGTCACACAGGAAATGGAAGTCTTTAAATTTAGTCTTTCAAATTTAAAAAACAATCTTTAAATTTAGCCTTAAAATCTTTAGGTTGGTGCTTCTACGTCTCCAGCGTTACCAGAAAAAAGAACTTGGTCCTAAAATGCTGTCATTCCATTTTGGGATCGTGTGTGTGTGTGTGTGTGTGTGTGTGTGTGTGTGTGTGTGTGTGTGTGTGTGTGTGTGTGTGTTTTGTGGGATTTGTTTTTGAGCCACACCCAACCGTGTTCTGGGATCTGGGATCGTAGTTAGTGCTGAAGATTGAATCTGTCTTGGCTACATGCAAGGCAAACACTTGACCTGCTATGCTATTTTCCACTTTTTAAGGACATAGGAGTAAGTGGGGCAGGATCTCATTGAAAAGATGGTTGTTAGTTATGCTTGTGAACTCTGATGTTTCTATACTCTTGGGTTTGCAAGAAGACATGTCTGTCATTCAAAAGTCACTGGCTTGGGGCTGGAGCAATAGTACAGTAGGGAGGGCACTTGTCTTGCATGCAGATGACCCGAGTTGGAGCCCAAACATCCCATATGATCCCCTGAGCCTGCCAGTGATTCCTGAGTGCAGAGCCAGGAGTAAGTTCTCAATACCATGGATGGCCCCAAAACAAAAAAAAAAAAATTCATTTTCCATTGAAGCCATTTCAGGTGAATATCTTTATTTAAAGCTACAGGTAAGAACATATTTTTTCAAACTGTGGTCTTGGGCACCATTCAGGTTGGTTTTCCTGGGTGATCCCATAGAAAGGCTATTTTTCGTTTGTAAAGAAGATATCTTTATAACCTCCACGTCTTCCTGAGAATGAGCTAGACAGGATTTTCTTTATTTAGCTTTGGGGGCCACCCCTGGTGGTTTTTGGGCACACTTCCTGGTTCTGTGTCTCAAGTACTAGGTGATCCCTAGAGTCAGCTGGGACAGCAGCATCAAGACAAGCACCCGAACCCTGTACTATCTCTCAGGTCGCTAAAATGGAGCTTTAGAGAGAATTTAGTGAGGAGGAGATTCAAATATTAGCAGATGATATTAAAGAATATTGTGTCCAGGATAGTGGTGGCAGTTCTTAATGACTTCAACATCTGTGTGGAATTGGAAAAAATAATGTTTTAAATGTTTTGTGTACCTGGTGCCATACTTCTGGATCTTGAAGCATCTGGGTACTTGACATTATGTACAGACAAAGACTGGAGAGAGGATAGAGCAGGGAGAGAGCTTGCCTTACCTGTGGTTCTATACCCTTCCCCAAAACGGTCCCCCCTAAGTACCACCGGAGTGTCTCCCTGAGTGCAGAGCCATGAATAAGCCTCGAGCAGTGCAAGGTGTGGGCCCTCCAAAAAAAAACAAAAGCAAAAAACCAACAACCTCATAATGCAATAAAAGAAGGAAAAATGAGCACCGTTACTACTGGATAAAATCATTATAATTCATTAATCTACAAATATGAACTAATTCTTTGATTCAACATGACATTTAATGAATGAAATTGTCCACCAGGCAAACAAATACAGAAAAGAAGACGTAATTAGGGTGATAGTAGAATAAAATGTGGCTTCCAGCATACGGACATCCTGGTCACCATTTATCGATGTCAATTTCCTGGGGGCAAAAGTGTATTTTTAGATCTTCAGACCACAATGTTCTCTTCTGGGGGGAGTCTCTCCCCTGATTTTATGAGGATCTATTAATTTATGATGTGTTTTGACAATTGTAAAATTTAGTAAACACGTAGTAACAGACGAGCTCCATCTCTGAATAGATATTTTCTTTGCCAAGTGAACTAAGCAGCCTGATAAAATCTGTGTCAACCGGCTCTGTGAGCAGCCTTCTCACATGCCTGAGGCTGAACCCCAAAGAGGAATCAAGCAAATCGGAACTTCAAAGCTTTCACTCACTGCAATGAAAAGCACCTTATGTGACTGACAATTTTTTGTGATCTCATCTTAAAAAAAAATTCTCATAATTACTGAACATTTCCTCTGTCGGTGGTTCTCAATCTCATCAGTTTGAATGAAAATACTCGGTTTGCTTTTCATATTCTCAAGTTTGTGAAATGATTAGTGACTTCTGGAGATATTCCATTAATTGGACACAACCCAGATGAAAAGGCTGAAACCCAAGAGTATAGGGGGAAAAAATAAGGTTGTTGCAATTTAAGTGCCTTCAAAAGATCTAATTTGATTTTTAAAAGCAATTCTGCAGATGTGAAAATTAAAGGCACGCAGAAACAAGAGAGGGTCTAATGAATGTGTAGGCGAAGGAACATTTTGAGATTTTGGTAGACTTCCTCTGAGTTATCGTATTGAGCTGTTAGGTTGCAGAGACTGACCCCCCACCCCCTGCATCCTCTGTCCCCTTGCTGCCCCCAACCCACGCACAGTAGAAATGACTGGATTTCACTGTCGGCATTGGCCCTTCTTGGTGATAGGAAGTCTCTTGGTCTTCCTCTGTGCAGATTTTTCACTCGTATTCTTATCCATCATATTTCACATTCTAATAAAGCCAAAGGCATTCCGTTCCCTTTGGTTTGTCTTCGCTGCAGCTTTATCCCTCAACCCCTGCCCCTGCTCCCCTCCCAGTCCTGAGCAAATGGTGCACAATTTCCACTTAAAGAGAAAGTGAAAAGAGAGAACCCGAGCCCTCCTCTGCTCCGAATGACATCTTCAGTCATTAATGAGTTAATAAAAATCTCCGAGTCATCTGGGGCTAGATAAGGAGGAAGAAAGAAAAGTATTGTGGTGTAATGACAGGCTCCTGGCTGCCCTCCACAGATGTCAGGGGGCAGCCATGTCAAGAATGTGTGCGTCCAATCATCTGCTGATATTTATCAGCTAGCCTTCCAGGAGGGCCAGTTTGGGAGCCGCCATGAATAAACAATGACTTTTTTTGGATTGTTGGGGCTGTGGCAGAGAGCAAGGGGGTTTACACTCTCTCTCACACACACACATGCATGCACACACACATGCACATAAGGAAAGATGATGACATTAGCAATCAATATACCAATTACTGGACAAGTTCTTGAGAGAGCCATTCACACGTCTTCAGCCTTCTAACGCTTTGAAGAGGCCCTGAGCGAGAAGGTTCTCCGGGCTGAGAGGCCAGCAGTGGCCCCAGACCCAAGGCTCTCAGCTCAAAGACCAGCTCTGTTTCTCTGGCTGATGTAGTTCTGGTCGGGACTGCTGTCTTGACTGCCTGGAACGTGAATTAAAAAGGCAGATTGCTGGGGCTGGGACAAACGTCTAAGAGTTTGGGTGTATGCAAAGCATGCAGGGACTAGCCTTGATCTCATTGACTTCCTGAGCACTGTGGAGTGCTTCCACTGGCATTCGAATCTAGGGACGGTATCCTTGGGACCTAGCATTGGGCCACTGGTCCAGCGGGCTGGTGGTTTCAAAGGGCCCTGGACTTTGAGCATGCCTCTTGGGAGATCCCCAAGTCTCCTGCACTCCATACAGAGTCCTGAGCAGCTGCTTGGAGTCCAAGCTGAGACTGCTCCTTGGTGTTGGTTGCAAAGGTTCTAGATCATGCAGGGGGCTGCTGTGTGTGACATCTGTAGTGTTATGTATGTGTATGTGTAGTGTATGAAGATGTCCAGCTGTCGGGGTGGGGGGGCGTGTAGGTCCCAGACCAACCGTGTCAGCCTCCCTTGTTCGAAGAACAAATTCTCAGTCTGTTTTCCAGACCAGCAGAGTTTCTGAGTGAGCAGCTCAGGGATCTGGATTTTAACACAGCTTCTGGATGTTTCTGTGGCCTTCTGGATGTTTCTCGGCCTTCTGGATGGTTCTGTGGCCTTCTGGATGGTTCTGTGGCCTTCTGGATGGTTCTGTGGCCTTCTGGATGGTTCTTTGGCCTTTTGGATGATTCTATGGTCTTCTGGATGGTTCTGTGGCCTTCTGGATGGTTCTGTGGCCTTCTGGATGGTTCTGTGGCCTTTTGGATTATTCTATGGTCTTCTGGATGGTTCTGTGGCCTTCTGGATGGTTCTGTGGCCGCTAAGTATAAGCCAAGGCTTGCAGGAGATTCTGGTGCTCAACTGTGACAGAGTTTTTTCATGGATCTTGTGTTTATGTGTGTGTGTGTGTGTGTGTGTGTGTGTGTTGTAGGTAAATTGTTTCTGACATTAGTCACGATGCTGAAGTGTGCAAATGATTTGCTTTAAAAAAATTAAATAGAGTTGCTCCCAACTTATGAGTTTCTGGTGCTGGCTGCTGAGGTTCCCTAAATGGTTTTGATATATGAAGGACTTGGAGTCCAGAAAGAAAAAAAATACACTTTTGTCTAGCATTTATAAATAGAACAGGGGCATGGAAGGATGGCACAGTGGGCAGGGCATTTGCTTTGCACTTCGACTGACCCTGACTTGATCCCTGGTACCCCATAGGGTCCTTGAGCCCTGCCCAGGGGTGATCCCTGAGCACAAAATCAGGGGGTAATGCCTGAGCACTGCCAGATGTGCATTTCCCCCTCAAAAAAAAACCACCAGAAAACCTCCACTAAAAATAGAAGGGGTATGTGGATTTGCAAGTAACTTGAAAAGCCAGAAAGGAATCTATAAGAAAAAAAATCAATGTTGTGCAGCTTCTACTTACTAATAAATATAACTACTATTCACCTGGGCATTCAATGCCTACAGGCTCTCCAGTAGATTATTGAGCACTAGTTGGAATGAGAGAGAGAAAAAAGAGCCATAGAACAAGTATCTGGTGTAATTAGCAGAGCGGAGGGAGGCTTGGCCCAGGTCAGGGCCGCAGAGCTGGAAGGGCTGGGCAAAAGATGGGCAAGGGATCCCAGGCATTGGAATTATAGATGTCTCTGACTTAGACTTGAATCTTTCTTTCAGAGCTTGCCAAGCTCTTTCCAAAGAGAGGGTCTCCGTCTGCCAGGCAGCTCTGGGTTTAATTCATTGCTTCACAGAATACTCCAAAGTTCTGGCTTTTGTAAAATAAATAGACATAGATAAATAAAAGGAAGTCTGCGGGAAGTAAAAGACTTGAATTCAAACTGAATTAAATGAGATTATTCACAACACAACAGCCTTCATTCCTTCACCAGGACTGGGTTTGCCCAATGGGTTGATGGTCAAAACCCTTTTTTGAAAAAGGAGTCTTAGGACTGGAGAGATAATCAGGGGTTAAGACACTTGATTTGCATCCAGCCAATCCTGTCTTGACCCCCTCCCCCATACTGACAGAATCCCTTGGAACTAAATCACCTAGATTGGAGCTGATTCACTGAAATATTTTTTCTAGGGTCAGAAATAAGTGGAAGCAAATTGTTTTCTCAGTTAGAAATTACCTCTTTATTACTCCTCTATGACTACTCTTTAGGATCAGACTGCTCCCTCTCCAAAAGGACCGGACTTAGGGAGTTAATGTCCCAAGATACCACCTTTAGGGAACACAGATTCACATCTTTGAAGATGGCAAACATCTGTGGACTGAATCCTGTAGGACACTGTTGGTGTCTTATGGGAAGGAAACTCTTTGGCATAGTTTATTAAACTCCTGGGTTTATGGAAACCACCAGTGCGTGGCTTTAGCATTGATTAGGCCACGACTTGATGCCAAAGAGAAAGTGCATAGACCAGCCAAAGGGTTAAATGAGTTGATGGTCTGGTTACGTTATGCCTGAATGGTTGGCATAGCTCCCAGAACAGGTAGTCATTTAGAGCAAAAACAACCACCTGAATTCTACTGGCGGGATTACATTGTACTTTCCCAAATGAGGGCTAATTCCATGACAACTCCATATAGGTACTCAGACACGTTGTGCAGAAACAGGTGATGGTCTCTTGCTGAGGATTCCTGTAGCTCTGCCTTCTGGATGCTTGGGGTTGGGTAAGTCATCTTTGTTTCCATGTTGGTGTCCCTGGAGGGGCTTGAGGAGGAGGGCTAAGAAGTCAGGTCAGAAAGGATTGGTTATAGAGCGCCATCCCTCGGCTGGATAATTCCTGTCTTGAAGTTCTTGTTTTGTTGTTTGGTTTTTTTTGGCTGCACCCAGTGGTTCTCAGGGCTTCCTCCTGGCTCTGTCTTCAGGGATCACTCCTGACCATACTTAGGAAGCATCTACTGTACCTGGGATTGAATTTAGGTAGGATACATGCACCAAAAACATCCTACCTACTGTATTTCGTCTCCAGTCGTATCTGGAGGTTTGGTTGGAGCTGTGCATTAATGCCAAATGTTAATCCTTGCGAAGGACAGGATGTCTTAGAAATGTTATGAAAGAATATCATTTTTCCTAGAGTAGTGAAGGTACTTTGAAGGCCATTGAAGACAGGTATTAGTTTCCCAAATAACATCTGTAAATCATGTGCTTGCCTATAAATCTGCTAAAATCCACCCCAGCCCCCAACCCCAACCCAAGTGTTACACAAGAGTTGGAAGTAATTCTCACCTGGAAGAAAGAATAGAACTCGACTCGCATTGTAAAGATGTGTAAAGATTAAAAATAAACAGGCAACCCCGCCCCAAACATTGAACATTCCCACCCCTGGTGCTAATATTTGTCATCTTTTCTATGTACTCCTGCAAGTCTCTGCAAGACTCAGTGCTCATTAGAATAAGTCTCTGAACTAAAAATAATATAGCAGATTCAACTCTGGGAGGTCTTAAAGCCCCCCCTTTTTCTCATCTTCTTTGTAAATAAATCCCCGTTGATGCTACACATGCTTCCCAGCTTTGGAAACACATTGATGGGAAGGGATTTGCTCTCTTAGAAATCTAGAGCAGGGGTTCAGCCCTAGTTTGCTGAAGTCTCCCGTCCGCTGCTCTGTCTGAATTGTTATGGAGTTGGCTATTTCTCTCCTTTTTTTTATTCTTCGAAATGTTTTGAATTAAAATAGCTTACGCAAGGTCACTGGAGGCATATGGTCCTGCTCAAAACTTTAAACAAAACATTAGTTTTTACAACCTTTTGTAATTTGGTATTGTATACAACATGGCTATATGTAGAGTTGCTGTAATCTTTGCGGCGGGTGACAGAAATATGAGAGGCAAATTTATAAGCCATTTAGTGAAGCATTTAATCAATTTCATGCATAGGAAATAACTCCAATGGCTTTGCTTTATCTATCTTTCTCTCCTGGAGAAGCCTGCTCAGCACCACCATCTCTAAACACTGGTTGTGTATGGAGGTGGGGAATGCGCAGGGTGGGCTGGACAAGAGATGGGATAGAAAAGGGTGCGGAGCATGTCTTCTGGGCCTTCTGAAGTCTGTCTAGCTGGGTTGTCCATACCGTGAGTTTCCTAAGACTGTTAATATATATCAGAAAGAAAGCAAGAGTCTTAATGTTTAGAGGAAGTTTTCAAGGCACTTGACTGCAAAGTTATTCATTACACACCCTTTTCCAGTGGAAATGTCACATGAACAGCTGCCTGCGTGCGACTTTAGGTTCAGCAAAATAAATAAACAAACCAACAAACCTGTTGCAGGAGGCAATGACGTGCAAGCCCGTGAAAAGTAAAATGACTTTCCTTAAAATTTCATTTTTGATGGAAGGGGTTGGAGTTATGTGACCAAAAGTAATTGTTACAGGGGAGGTGTCTTAGCATCTTGCACATGGTTCCTATTAAGAGTCTCTTTCAGGGGGTGGAGCAATAGCCCAGCGGGTAGGGCTTTTGCCTTGCACACAGCAGAACTGAGTTCGGCCCCCTACAGAGAGGGTTAATCTTTCCTTTTCTGGCATGTGCTAGACCCTTCTTCTAATGCTTTAACCCCAAACACCATCATGTTCTTTAATGTGGAAGTCCTGATGGAGTGAAGGGAAGATCATGTGATAATCACAATCATATAATAATCACTATCCGAACACTTGTATCACTTGTTTTCCCTTTATTCATCGATTTGCTCGAGTGGGCACCAGGAACATCTCCATATGTCCTGTCACATCACCATTCAATTAGCTATGTTAAAATCACATGAGCTCTTCCCTGTCCCTTGAAATTGGAGCCAATAGCAGAGTCCTGTAGACATAGTTCCTAATTTAGAAAATAATTTCCTTCCACTTATTTCTGAACCTAGAAAAGTACTTCACTGAATCCTGTTCTAATCTGGATGATTTAGTTCTGATTCTCAAACAGCACCATTCACAGATTGCGTCTCTCTAGGGGATAGGCCGTTGAGGCGCCCTTTCAGATACAACACAGGTAAGACCATTGGGAAGTCAGAAGCAGGCTGTGTGATATTTATCTTGCCATATTACTTAGGCAGGGAAATGATTATACTGAGCATATTGCCTTGGTGACCCTGCAGAAAACTGGCAGTGCTAATGGAGGCTTGTTTGTCTGTCTGTTTATCCGTCTGTCCATCTAGGCATCTGCCAACTCATCTGTATGTGTCTGTATACACATCTCTACATGTATCTATGTATCTTTCTCACTATAAAACCATTATCTCTCTTTCTTTGGCTTTTTGGATCACATCTGGCAATGCTCAGTGCTTTCTCCTGGCTCTGCACTCAGGAATTACTCCTGGTTTTGCCCCGGGGACCATATGGGATGCTGGGAATCAAACCCTGGTCAGCTGCATGCAAGGCAAATGCCCTCCCTGCTGTACTATTGTTCTGGCCCCATCCCAGTGATTCTACCTTGTCATTAAAAACAAATCATTCTTTTTACCCACTTTCTGGCTGATCACATGCTATGGCCAGGGGTTGCTGTTATTCCTACTCCGTGCCTGCAGCTTTCCTTGCATCTCTTTTTTCTTTTAAAACACTTGAGTGAATATCCCTAAGCATATTAACTCAATTCCTTAGGTATTTTCCTGTATTCCCAGGTGAATACCACTCAAATGCTCTAAAGTATTTGCCTAGTATTTGGGATGGTAAAAGTATTTCTAAGTAACTAGCATGGGTTAAATTAAGTGGAATTGGGGAATGTAAATATCATTAATTCTAAGAATTGCTTCCAAATTAACTAGAAATTTTAATGTGTGTTTGTGTGTGTGTAAATACTGGGGACCACCCTGTGTGATGCTTAAGGATAATTTGTAGTTTGGACTCTCTTCCATGTCTTGAGGGACTATATGGGGTGCTGGGGATTGAACCTGGGTTGGCCACATGTAAGGGAAATACCTAACCTGCTATACTATCTATCATTCTGGCCCTCCAAGATCGACTTTGCCTCAACTCTGTGGATACCTGCCCCAATGAGAGACATTGCCTTTTCTTCTCTGGGTAGATGGAGGCCACCTAAGCTTTTTCTATGCCATGACCATCTTCCAAGCTTCTATTCTCACTGTATCTCCCTCTCCTAGCAGTAGACCTTCCAGTCTCATGCCATAGCCCCAAATGTGCCGTTTTTACCTGTGGTCTCCTTGGAACATCCTGGACACTCATGAGGGAACACCAGGGTCCAGTTTGAGAAGTGTTGAACTCAAGGGAATTCCCTTGGTGAAGATTTTTCTTCTTTTGGGGCACCAGTGGTGGGTCACTGGATGGTTTGTGTCCCTTGAATAGGCAATTCAGAAATTGGGATGTATCCTGTAACTAGATCCAACTCAACTTACTGGGTCTTTCTCACTGTATCTATTCTTATACATAATAATACATGATAATAGGTGAACAAAGTCAAAGATGCCTTTCTATCCTGGTCATAACATTGATAACATTGAAACAAGCAATTGTTTCCACCAAATTTGGTCTCTGAGCTTACAGATTTACTCTCTCAGAAGAGCTAGTCTTTTAATCCAGTGACGTTTGCTTAGGACTTAGGCCCAGAAAGGGAGGGAGAGTCATACTCTATGGAGAGCAGTTTCCCCCATCATCCTCAAGGAGGGATTTCTGTTGGGTCCATATTGTCTTACACTCATGTCTTTTACTCAGTTTTAACTGCTGTCTCTGGACTCTCACACCAGCTAACTGTTCGGACAACTCCTTATTTACTTAGGCAGAGTTGGCCTTCTGTCTTCCATCCAGGGATACCTTAGCCTAAATATGGTTTTAATTTGTTCTTATGTCATAGAGCAGAAATACTGGAAGATGCAGCAGAAGCCGGGAAAAGCATTCGCACTGCCTGCCTGTCCTTCGCCAACTATAAAACCAAGATGACTGCCCTCCGACGCCCTGATGGATCTATCACATCTTCCAGAAAGGCAATGGAGAAGATTATCCAGGACTTCTACTCAATTCTCTTTGATAGTCACATCCACCTGCCCACATACCAAATTCCACAGGATGGATATGTCATTCCCAACGTTCTCCCTTCTGAAATCCAACATGCCATCTCGTCGGTAAAGAAGGGAACAGTACCAGGCCCAGACAAAGTCAGACCCGAACACCTGAAGAATCTGCCATCGGTACTCATCAATACACTAGCTCGGCTCTTCACATGCTACCTGTCTGAATGCAAGGTACCCTCCCAAATGGAAAACCAGGAATTCTCCCCAATGAAACAGTTCTTGAACTTTGTTCAAGAAGGGAGACATTCACGACATCGGCAACTATCGCCCCATCTGCCTGTTGTCTGTCATCTACAAGCTGTTTACACGAGTCATCCTGAACAGGATTAGCAGAACACTAGATGAAGGACAACCATGCGAGCAAGCAGGCTTCCTGAAAGGATTCAAGCACAATTGACCATTTCCACACAGTAACCAAGCTCATTGAGGTTTGTAGGGAGTACAAGATGCTGCTCTGTCTCATGTTCATTGATTTGCAGAAAGCCTTTGATTCTGTGGAGACTGAAGCACAGTCATCGAAGCCCTAGCCAAACAGGGTGTTCAAACCCAATACATCAAGATCCTTCATGGGCTGTATTACGGATTCACCACCAGGATCTCACCATTCTACAAAGAAGTGATCATTGATGTCAAAAGAGGGGTTTGACAGGGTGATACCATTTCACCAAAACTCTTCAGCGCCACCCTCGAGAACATCATGCGACAATTAGAATGAGAAGGAATGGGAGTGAAGATAAATGGTCGGCAACTATACCACCTCCGCTTCGCTGATAACATCGTTCTAATGACACCAAACATTAGCCAAGCGGCACAAATGCTGGCTGACTTCGACTGAGAATATGGAAAGATAGGTCTACAGCTGAATCTAAAGAAAACTATGTTTATGAAAAATGAACTAGTTCCAGAGGTCCCATTCACTCTCAATGGAACAAACATCTCTGAATGCAGCAGTTATGTGTACCTAGGTTGAGAAGTCAACATGATGAAGGACCTAAAACCTGAGCTGCACAGGAGGAAGAGAGTGGCATGGAATGCCTTCAAAGGCATCGAAGAAGTAGCTAAAAGGACAAAGAACCTCCGGTTTTGGGCACATCTCTTTGACTCCACCATTCTCCCTGCATTAATATATGCCTCAGAGACCTGGGCCCTACGAAAGCAGGATGAGAATGCTATTCGGGTCTCCCAGAGAGGAATCGAAAGAGCTATGCTTGAATATCACACCTCACTCAAGTGAGAGAAGGAATCGGAGTTCTGACCTCCGTCACTATTCCAGAATCAGGGACGCTGTCTTGTTTGCCAAGGCATTGAAAATCAGATGGGTTGGACATGTAATGCGCATTTGGAGACAACCGCTGGACTAGAGCCATTACCGACTGGATCCCACGGGATGTCAAAAGATCACATGGCTGCCCACCTACAAGATGGTCAAACTTCCTTGTAAAGACCCTGAAGGAACGGTTTGAGGCTCTTCATATTCCTGAATCAACCAGATGCCATTGGGCTACATTGGCATGGGATAGGGTCCAATGGAAATGTTACTGGTGCCCGCTCGAGCAAATCGATGAATAACGGGATTCAAGTGATCAAGTGATCAATTGATCAAGTGATCCAGACACTTTGTCCTCTGTCATCCAAAGTCCTCTAAGATCTGCCTCCAAGACAGTCTTTTAACTGTTTATTCATTTATGTATGTATTTATTTATCTGTTTATAATTTTTAATGGCATCATTGTGAGACACAGTTACAAAGTTGTTCATGATTGGATTTCATTCATACAGTGTTCCAACACCTGTCCCTTCACCAGTACTTTTCCCACCACCAGTGTCCCCAGTTTCCCTCCTGCCCCCCTTCTCCTTCGCCTGCCTCTATGGAAGGCACTTTTCTTCTGTCTATCTGTCTTTCTGTCTCTGTCACTTTCTTTCCTTTTTAGGAATTATAGTTTGCAATACAGATGCTGAAAGTTTATCATGTCTATCCTTTTACTTATTTTCAATACTCGGTTCCTGTCCAGAGTGATCATTGCCAACTAATATTGTCATACTGGTCCCTTCTCTGTCCTAACTGTCCTTCACCCTGCCCAACTTGTGGTCAGCTTCCAACCACTAAGCTGTCCTCCTGACCCCATCAACACTTATTTACTCTGGGGTCTGGAGGTTGGCTCAGCAGCTTAAAGAGAGCCTTTCTGGCAAGTGTGAGGCCTTGAATTTGATTTCTTTCATTGCCTACATGTGCTGAAAACTGTCTCTACAGCTCTGCTCTCTGGGATCCCCAATGCATATGGGGGGAGTGTCTCTGGCTCTGCATCCAGGCACTGCAACTCGAGGATGTGATTCCTGATAAGTGCCACAACTAGAAAGACTCCCTAAGGAAAGCACATGTGTGAGCACCAAGGTCACTCCCGAAAGGACGACCACTAGGATGTGCTTAAAGCATCACGATTTGAATGTGGTCCCCAGGGGGTAAATGCGGAAGTCCCACAACTCTAGAAGGAGGCAACTCTGTGTAGGCACCTTGTACAAGTATGTACGGTCCCTGCCACAGCCACAGTGGCAACAGAGGGAGGGAAGAGGGAAAAAAATCTCAGCTATTGACTCTTCTTTGATGTATCTTAGGCTTAGCAAGCAGGTATCACCTCCTAAACCCTCCTCACTACTCTCTTTCTCATTGTCTGGAACTCCAGAGATTGGGGTGTCTCCAAAAAATCAGATGCAACCAGACCTAGTCACTCCTTTGAAATAGATGAATAAAGTCCAACATGCATTTCTATTTCTGTCATAACATTGATGCTCAAGTGTGAACAATCAATCTAGCTTCTTATTTTTTTTGTCCCTGTGCCTTCTAATGCCAGGCAGCTCTATGAAGCTGCTATTGTCTCTCCAATGGAAAGTCACAGTCCTTGGGCGAGACAAGGACAGATATTAGAACAGGAAAGGGAAAATAGAAGTCAGATGTGGGACTAGCTCTAAGTGAAAGAAACCTGCGGTGGAGATAATGTAAATAAAGGTTAAGCAGGTTCTAAGTGATGAATAGTAATGTATTTTCCGTTCTGCCTCCTAAAACAGAATGTGAGAATGTAATCAAATTAGAGCTGTATTAAAATGCGAGGGCACAGCAAGTCTCTATTCAGACCTGCTTTAGTGCAGGCATCTAATCAGGAAATGGCCAACCACGTAACCCATGAATTGTTTGCATGTCAGGACCTTTTAAGTGTAGTGAAGTTGACCCCATCTATATTAATAACATATTTAGTCTCTATTATGTATAGTGATTCATAGATGAAAATTATACTTTGGGGTCTTAGTAGAACATGTTCTCTCAGCTGATTTTTAAGATAAAAGGAGTTGATTTTATAGCTTTTTTCCCCTTTATACTTCACTGCCTCTTCCTTAGTGTGACCCACAATGTATAGGCATTTAGGAAGAACTTAATGGATGTTATCTAGGTGATTTGGGGGCAGTAGCTAGCTTTCTCTTTTCTTTTTAGGATAATTATCAGATGCTGGGATTGAATCGCCAAACATGTCTATGATTAAACTTTAGAACTTATTTCTAAGAATGAAAAGTTGGAGACCAACCTCTGTGTTCGAGAGTAGACAGATTGCTTACACCCGTGGAGCAACGCTGTGATGTTGAATGCTTTGGACGGTGTTGGAGAACTTACTGAAAAAATGTTTTTTTGACTACTATGAAGGAAAGTTAAAAGGTACGCCCATCTGTAAGTGGATCTTTTTTTTTGTGTCTATGAGTCATGATTTTGTCAGTATGGTAGACTTAGAAATATTTGGTCATCCTGAAATTCCCCTTAATGAACAGATACCAAAAGCCCACATATGTGATGAATTGTGGTCAGAGTTGGACTAGGGTGCATGTGTGAGAATTCTTTCTCTCCTTCTCTTAGCAAGGTGCTAGAAGGTTTTCTCTGATGTCACAGAGTATATATTGAATTTGCCAAGAAGGGATACCCACCCTATTCCACTGAAAAAAAACCCACTGATTTAAACTAGCATCTCTCAACCCGGGCTCTTGTGACTGTGGGCTTCTAGGAATATTCCAAGGGACCAAGGTGAAAATAGCACGAGGGCACCAACTAATAGGAAGTGGGGCATCACAGGAAGAAAATAAATTCAGAAGGGGGCTGAGGTGGGGACGGGGGTGGGGCAAGGTCTTAGAAATCTGGTTTAATGCTTGGAAGAGGAACCCAAGGGTTGAACCCAAGCTTCAGCCCAAGGGTCGACATTGATTTTGGCAATTTTCTTTCATTAAAGAAATTTTTGTCCCCTCATTTCCTTGCCTTTGTTGCTCTTGTGTGATAAGCAGGGTCACACGTGCTCGATTGTGGTGTGTGCTGGGGTCTCACGCATGATCTCAGCATTTGCACGCTTCCCCAATGGTGGTCCAGCTCAGTTAGTTGCGGGTGCTCATTCTGGAGGTGATGCTCTGTGGACTCACCCACATACTCACGGAGGCTCAGACCCCCTGGCCACGGTGCTTGCAGCTGGATTCATTGTGACCACTGAGCACACACAGATTAGTGAGATGGATCCAGAAGGCTGGAATGGGTTCTGACCCTGATGTCGACCCTCCAGGTCCGGTTCTTGGGCTATTCCTTTCTCTTTCCAATTTGCTATGACAGAAAAATCCTCTGTTGTCTCTGAATCTGGGTCACCAATAGCAAAAGGCTTCAGAAAGTATGATATGCCCAATAAAAAAATGGTGGGAGGGTTTTTTTTGTTATTCACAGACAGAGGTTCCATTGCTTCCCCCCCCCCCCCCCCCCCCCCCCAACTGGCAAAATCCCATCCAAATGGAATGGCACTTCATGGGCCATTCTTTTTTTTTTTTTTTTTTTGCTTTTTGGGTTACACCCGGCTATGCTCAGCGGTTTCTCCTGGCTCTGCACTCAGGAATCACTCCTGGCGGTGCTCGGGGGACCATATGGGATGCCAGGGATCAAACCCAGGCCGGCATGGGGCGGCCGTGTGCAAGGCAAACGCCCTTCCCGCTGGGCTATCGCTCCGGCCCCGGGCCATTCATTTTTGTGTGGGTTCTCTCCACTTCCAGTGTTTGATGAATGCCTATGATAGGGAGGTAACAGGTAAGCATTGCTCTCTGGGGGCTTATTTCCCACCTGGGACCTAGGCTGACTTTCCAGCCCCTTCTATGATTCTAATGGGGCACCCTACCTGTCCAGCCTCAATGGACACTGAGGTGTATGCATTTTGCTGTTGTCTGTGTTTTGCAAACCCTCTGTGGAGGCCAATCACCTTCCATACCCCATCTGTGCCTGGTGAGAGTTTTTGTTTTCAATCTAGCTTTGGCCACGGAAACAAGCTAATGACTATATGTTGTCTTGGCCCGCAGCTGCCTCTGGGGCTAGCAGGTCCCACAGGACTCTGAAATCAGCCTTCTCCAAATGCCTGTATCATTCTGGTCTTCCTGGTCTCTGCATTCTCTTCTTATAGTGAATTTCCGAGAGAAGAAATATGGAATCATCTAATTTTTTTTTTTTTAATTTTAGATTTCACTTCACTGAGCGCCTCTGAAGAAGTCCCAGCCGAGTCACTGCAATCAGAGCTGTCTCAGGACCCAGGTATATTGAGCTTCTGGCCAGGAGAGAAGGTAAGTGAGAAACAGGAAAGGTATGAGAGAGACCCTGGGTTAAGACTATGGACCAGGATAGGCAGAACTTTGGATCTGGAATTCCTTGTTTCTTGCTGGGTAACTTTAGCTAAGTCTGCTGACCACTGGGAGCTACAGCTTCTCTCTCTGTGCAAAGATTCAGTGAGGTGATTGCTTCTATCAAGGTGATTGCTTCTATCAGATCTATCTCAGTAGGAGAAAAAAATCTTTGCTTTTTCCTCCAGTAGACCCCAATGCCTAGAAATATTCCTGGTGCCTACTCAAGTCTTAGTTAACTGCACGAATCAGAGGCTTTCTCTAAATCACATCAACTGACTTTTTATTATCTGAAAGTGCTGCTTCATAATAGTGCTCTTGATTTCTTGGGTTGTTGTTGATAGTTACACAAATCCTTAGCATTTTTCTTGACGCATATTAGACAAAGACTGTGGTACAGTTAAAAGTTCAAACCACTCTGGACTTTTCGCATTATCTCAAGTGTTTATTGATACCAGCTATAGCTGAAGCAACAATTTGAGGCTTCAACCAAGTTTTTAATTTTGTTTTTATTTTCCTGTTTACCAAACAGGATATTTTATGGCTGTAATTTATACATTGACTTGAAAAGGACTATTCCCAATATTACTTTATCTTCCTGACATAAAAAACAAACCACTCCAGTAATCAAAATTTACTACAAATGTAATAGATTTTGGCAGAGTTTATGTTTTGGAGGCAATGTGGACCTAATGTTGACTTCTAAAGGAGAGAGGCCAGAATTTCTAGTTGTACTTGGTTGAAAGGGGGCCGGAGCGGAGCTGGGAATAGCCCTCTACGGTATTTGTAGTTTTTACTACATTCAAGAGATTAATTCTCATAAATAAAATGATTCATACCGGCTTCCCATCAGAAAGTTGAAATTATCTGTGGCCATGTAACCACTACTATGAAAATATTTCAATAATTAATGCATGCTCCATCTAGAATAATTGACAAGGGGTCATAAACATAATAGGCCATCTGGGTTTGATTTGCACATGAAAATATTTAAAGGGATAGGCAGGTAATCTGAGCTTCTCTAGTTAGTTCCAACTTCTGGTGGCTGAATTGTCTTCTATAGTTTCTTCCTCCCTCAGTTTCTCTCTCTCTCTCTCTCTAATTCTTTCTTTTCCTCCTTCCATTTTAAAAAAAATTTTTTTTGCTTTTTTGGGTCACACCCGGTGGCGCTCAGGGGTTACTCCTGGCTCTGCACTCAGGAATTACTCCTGGAGGTGCTTGGGGGACCATATGGGATGCCGGGATCGCACCTGGCCGGCACAGGCCGGCCGCATGCAAGGCAAACACCCTACCGTTGGGCTATTGCTCCGGCCCCTCTTCTCCTCCTTCCTTTAAGTCTTTCCCAGTTGTCTGCTGGAGCTGCACACACTTCTCACTGCTCTCTTACATATATATATATATATATATATATATATATATATATATATATAATATATATATATATAATATAAATATATTATATATATGTATATACATATACATATCACTGGATCACTTGATCACTTGAATCCCGTTATTCATCGATTTGCTCGGGCGGGCGCCAGTAACATTTCCATTGGACCCTATCACGTGCCAATGTAGCCCAATGGCATCTGGTTGATTCAGGAATATGAAGAACCTCAAACCGTTCCTTCAGGGTCTTTACAAGGAAGTCTGACCATCTTGTAGGTGGGCGGCCACGTGATCTTTTGTCATCCCATGGGATCCAGTCGGTAATGGCTCTAGTCCAGCGGTTGTCTCCAAATCGCATTACATGTCCAGCCCATCTGATTTTTGGATGCCTTGGCAAACGAGACAGCGCCCCTGATTCTGGAATAGTGACGGAGGTCAGAACTCCGATCCCTTCTCTCACTTGAGTGAGGCGCGATATTCCAAGCATAGCTCTTTCAATTCCCCTCTGGGAGATCAATAACATTCTCATCCTGCTTTCGTAGGGCCCAGGTCTCTGAGGCGTATGTTAATGCAGGGAGAATGGTGGAGTCAAAGAGATGTGCCCGGAGCCGGAGGTTCTTTGTCCTTTTAGCTATTTCTTCGATGCCTTTGAAGGCATTCCATGTCGCTCCCTCATGCGAGCTCAGTCATATACATATATGTGTGTGTGTGTGTGTATATATATATATATATTTTTTTTTTTTCCTTTTTTGGGTCATACCGGCAATGCTCAGGGGTTACTCCTGGTTGCTCTCAGGATTTACTCCTGGCAGTGCTCAGGGATCATATGGGATGCTGGGGATTAAACTGCGGTTGGCTGCACTCAGGAATTACTCCCAGCAGTGCTCAGGGGACCCAATGGGATGCCAGGGATCGAACTTTGGTTGGCCGCATGTAAGGCAAATGCTCTACCATTGTACTATCACGCCGGCCCTTATGACATTACATTTTATGTTATACTTGTATCTTGTTATGGTAATAACCATGTCTGTGAAGGACAGTTAGAGAGTAGACCAGGGATACTCCTCGCTGCAAGACTTTGTAACTTTGGGGCTGGAGTGATAGCACAGCGGGTAGGGTATTTGCCTTGCATGAGGTCGACCCCGGTTCTATTCCCCAGCATCCCATGTGGTCCCCTGAGCACTGCCAGGAGTAAATCCCGAGTAAAGAGCTAGAGTAACCCCTGAGCACTGCCAGGTGTGACCCAAAAAAGCAAAAAAAAATAAACAAACAAACAAACAAACAAACAAACAAATAAATAAATGAAAAAGACTTTGTATCTTTAGCAAGTTGAAGGTAATAACTAGGAGTTTGGGGACTTAGTCTATCCTATAAACAAGGATTATAAGGTTTATACTGGGCTTGGCCTCACAACAATTACATCAGTGGCCAATGGTGATGATGGTGGACCTCGCCTGTCTTTCGGCTTCCCCCATGTGTAGTGATAGTTGGCTGATTCCTGCTCAGCATCGATCATGAAGACACATTGATTTCCTTTCTGGAGAAACACATATTTCTTTTTTCCAGTGAAAAAGATAAATCTGACAGATTTTAATCAAATGTAGTTGTTCACAACCACATAAATGCATTCAGTGCCACATCTGGAGGAAAAACACACCCCGCGATGATAGGGAGAATTTGGGGGCCAAGTTTATTTGGAAAAAACACTCAAATCAACACACATCATACAGCATGGGGAAAACATATCACCGTTCCTTGGAATTCTTCAAGACACAGTGTTGCTGAGAGTGGCTCACGTTAATGTCGTTGGTCTACCTCCGAAACATGTTTCTCCATGAAAACTATGTTATTCAGATTTTCAGGTTAACACCAAGATTCAGAAATACTGCAATTTGGTGTTTCAAATGAAATTGTTCCTAAGATGAAACTTATTTGTCAAAGGAAGTGTCACTTCAGATATGCTCCAGAAGGAAAGAATCTGTCTCCTTCCCCAAGTGATCCTCAGAGCTGTCTTTGGCTTCTTCGTTCCATTATGATTTGGCCAAGTGTGTTTTGAAGTATTTGCATTTTATATGCTAATTCTGAGTTCCTTTTATTATCCACCTTCAGCGTGTGCAGGGAAAACCAGGCTGCAATTTTTTTTTCTTAATTTAGCTAGAACTTTAAACAATCATCCTTAATTGTTTTGATTTGAAAAAATACCTGGGGTGAGGAATTTAAAATGAGGAAGATTTGATATTTTCACAAATCATTGATTAGTTCAGATTCTCTCTTTTTAGGGGGCAGTCTTGGGAACTCCACACAGTGGCCCTGGTGATTAGTTCCTTGCTTTGTGCTGGTGGTCTGGCTAGCAGTGCTCAGGAGATCTTAAAGTGTGCGGAACGTAGCAACTCTGGTGTGACCACATGCTGAGCAGATGTTTGAGTCTTTAAACTGTGTCTGTCCCTTGATCCTCTTTTAAGTAAGTTGTCTGAATTCAGTTTAAATCTTAGGGGTTATTCCTGGCTCTGTACTCAGGAATTACTCCTGGAGGTGCTTGAGATGCCGGGATTGAACCCTGGTCAGTTGCTCGCAAGGCAAACAACCAACGCACTGTACTATTACTCCAGCCCTGAATTCAATTTTAAAGATACTTTTCTAATAATGAGTTTGTGGCATATTCTGTCTTCCATTCCACAACTAGATCATTTGCTTTGTCTTTACACTGGGGAGTTTTTGGACACTACCTAGTGGTACTTCATGCCTGGATATCAAT
Source organism: Cryptotis parvus (assembly GCA_021461705.1). NCBI lineage: Eukaryota > Metazoa > Chordata > Mammalia > Eulipotyphla > Soricidae > Cryptotis > Cryptotis parvus. The sequence goes on along the minus strand of JAJIBD010006536.1, from coordinate 66,840 downwards.
GACATAATGTCTTATTTAGCTACTTTGCAGTAAGAAAAAAATTCTCATGATGATAATGTGAAGATATTGATAATGGGTGATCAATCCAATCCTGTAGTGTCCATATTTTCAGTAAGGATTTTTTAAAAATTCCTGTTATCATAATTCAATATTATATTAAGATCTACAACTCATAAAATGATATTTGAAAAGAAAAGGCTTGTAAAGAAAGTTATTTTAATGATCCTATAAAATATTCATCATATATATATATAGAGAGAGAGAGAGAGAGAGAGAGAGCATTTGTGTTTCAATCAACCAGAAAGGAACTATTTTCTTTCAACCTATAAGGTTTGTAGAGATAGCACACCAGATTGGATGGGATGGAATGGAGAAGGCAACCAATTTCAATGAACAAAACACAGGCACAGAAGGCTTAACCTTAACCTGTAATAACATCTTAATTATCTCTCATGTAAAGACTTAATGTCTTCATGGTGAGAACAACAATTTACACTAAATTTCTTCCAAGGAAACCTTTTTGATCACACTAGTAAAATTATTGATAGCAGACAATATAAAATTATTGAGGTCCTTCTTGGGGGGCAGGCTTAGGTGCTGTTGGGAACATTGGAGACAGTGGTAGAGGGAGGTGTAATGGCAGAGGGAAAGGTCTTGGGATACTGAATGCCTGTAACAAACCTTCATGAACAACTTTGTAAACCACAGTGTTTATATAAAGTATAGGGTAAAATTTTACATATGTAGGCCTTATCTATTCCAGGTAAATTCCTGCATATTAATTCAGAATTGCTTTGGAAATTTTATTAGTGACAGGTTATTTTATTAATAATCACAATGAGATCCAAGTATAAAATAAATTTTAATTGATAAACTTAACACATGTAAGGCAGTAGCAAACCTGGCAAGATAACTGTGTCATATTTGATATGCCAAATACCAGTAACAATTATAGACCTCATTCCCATGACCTAATATAATGGTTTGAGGCTCTTTATGTTCCTGGAGCAAGCAGATGCCCTTGGGCTCTACTAGTCTGAGACAGGGCATATGGAAATGTTCCTGGTGCCCGCTCGAGCAAATCGATGATGAACAGGAAGGCAGTGATACAGTGATCACATGTAAGGTAGGACTGGAGAAGCAGCACAGGGCTTAGGCGTTTGTCTTGCTCGCATCTCACTCCAGTTTAATCCTGGCACTGTCTAGAGCCCAGCAGCACCGCCAGGAATGATCCCTAGGCGCAGAGCGTTAGTACTTGCCGAGAAGAGCAAGGTGTAGCCCCCAAACTAAGCAAAAAATATACAAGCTTTAAAATTTTCCCCTCTGTTATATCTTCACTCTTGTTTCTAATTTTATATAAAAAAACTTCACAAAATATTATGGGGATGATAATGTGAGCTAAAAGTAAATGACTCTGATATACAAAATCAGGTTAATTTCAACAACTACTTTACCTTAAGAATCATCTCTCAACTCTGACCTCTGTTCTTGATAAACCCTTTTAAAGAGCTGTCATCTTAAAATACTAGGGTGACATGGGAAAGGCAGGGGACGAAGAGTTGATGCATCGGAATTACATGGCATGAATAATGTGGGTCTGGAAGCCTGTTTCTACTCCCTGGGCAAAATACAGTTGGGATAGGGAAGGACCACCATGACAGTGATAGTAAATAATTACTCTGCTGATAGGAGGTAACAAATATGATAACCTCTCAGTATCCTTATTGCAAACCATAATGCCCAAAAGAAGAGAGAAAGAGAGACAGAGAGACAGAGACATACCGCACACACACATGTGCACAGAGGAGAGAGAGAGAGAGAGAGAGAGAGAGAGAGAGAAGGAAAGTGCCATCTGACTGAAACCCAGTCATGAATAGCCTTTTAACAGAATCACACAGTAATTTAATAATAATAATAAGAAGAATAATGTGAGCAGAGGATGGCATTTAAGTTATAAAAGGAATAAATTAACGTTTTAATGTAAAACAGTGAAGAAGACTGTCCAAAGCAGGTGAGCTACTTAACCTGGAAAAACACATTGCCTTCATTTGATCTCAGCTGAAGAAATCAGCATTGAAAATTTGTCCCAAATTCCACCAGGTTCTAGTGTCATTTGCAAGTTGGACCCAAATATGAGGGCTATCATCTGAACAAAGGAAGTAGCTGATTCTTTCTGGAGAGAATATTTATGATGTCCCCTAACCACAGTCATGAGAAGTGAGAACATCAAGCACAAAATAGTACTTGGATCCTGATTTATACACATGGAAAAAAAGGATACACTCACCATCCTCTTTACCACTATAGAAATACAACCAATGCGTTATAACTCCGTACAATACTTCAAAACATTACTTCCTCAAGATTTTTTCCCCTTTCTTTCCTATTTACAAAAGAAGCAATTCATTTTGTAGGACATTTCACACTGCGCAAAAAGCCAACAGCAATTTTGACCCAAAACAGGGTACAAAAGGTGTTGTGGAATACAAAAACCATAGAACATTTAGGAAAGATGGAAACAAAATGGAAGCTTATTCATCCTTCCATATGGCTTTGAAAATCCGTTGATAATTATGTGCCTCTTATGGTTTTCTCGAAATTATTTTTGCCTCTTGAGAAGGCAGAAGCCTGGATAAGCTTGTGAATGCAATACACAGTGAAGGGAAGGATTTCAAAATGACAATGAAATTCAGCTGTTTGAGGTAGTTTGCGGCTCACCAGTAGAAAGGAGCATGCGACTGTTTTTTCTTTTCCAGGAAAGGAGATTGAGACTTAACCAAAAAATGCAAAGTTGCCAGTGGTCATCAGGAGCGTGACCCTGGCACGGCCATCCCTCTGCTGAAAAGCCCTGTGTGGTTAAAGCCTTCCCCTTCCAGTTTGCTCATTCTCTCTGCTGTGTACAGATCGGACCTAAAGAGCGTGGAGAAAGTTCTTCTTTCTCAAGATGTATTTATACAATACACACTTTAGATTGTGTGCCATGCCACTAACATCTTGTTCTGTTTTGACTGAACCAGGAAGAGATTTATAGGCTTCTGAAGCAAAACAGGATTCCTGGAGGTTTCAAAGCCCAGTCCCAAACCACGTACAGACTTTCTTACACAATAGCAGTTACATGACAAGACATTTCAGCTCTCCAACTTGTTTATGGCTCTCCATGCTCAACCCTCACTATTCCTCCCGATGTGCCCCTGGCCCGCTTCCCTCCTCACCCCCCACCCCAGCCACTTCTTGACAAGTCCCAACCTGTGCCTTAAAGATGAACTTTTCACAAACATGCCCATTGGTAGTTGGCTGTTCATTTGTTTTGGAAATAATCCTTGGAATCCTCTCAAAGTTCTCTCTGAAGCTCTCTAAAATTAGAGTCAAACTAGGGCATTTCCTTAAAAACACATTAACGTGGGAAATGTACACTGGCAAAGGGAAGGGTGTTGGAACATTGCATGACTGAAACCCAATCATGAGCTTTGTAACTGTGTATCTCACAGTGATCCAATTAAACACACACACAGAGACACAGACACAAACACACACACACACACACACACACACACACACACACCCTGCTTGGGTTGTAGAAAGACCCAGAGTTGAGTGTCAGCTTGTGCCAGAGTGGCCCTTGACCCTCAAAACATTGATGTAGAGCTGTCCCTCACCTCCAAATACTAATGAGCTAAAGACAAGGAGAAAGAAAGAGGTGAAGAGTGATCGTGGGTCTTAGATATACAATGTTCTAGCACCGAGCACAGATGGGCTGGACATGTAATGTGATTTGGAGACGACCGCTGGACTAGAGCCATTACTGACTGGATCCCACGGGATGTCAAAAGATCACGTGGCCGCCCACCTACAAGATGGTCAGACTTCCTTGTCAAGACCCTGGAAGGAACGATTTGAGGCTCTTCATATTCCTGAATCAACCAGATGCCATTGGGCTACTTTGGCACGTGATAGGGTCCAACGGAAATGTTACTGGCGCCCGCTCGAGCAAATGGATGAATAACGGGATTCAAGTGATCAAGTGAAGCACCGGCCCACAACTAGTGTCAATGTCCCTCCACCAGTGTTCCTATTTTAGCAAAGATTTGTTTTGGGGGTCACACATGGCTGTGCCAGAGCATCGTCTTGATTCTGCACTCAGGGATCAGTCCTGGCTGGGTTCAGAGAACTGTATGGGATGCCAGGGATTGAACCCAGTCAGTCACCTGGCAAGCAAACGCCTCTACCCTCTGTCCTATTGCTCTGGCCCAGCCATGTCAGCATTTTTTAAAAAAAAAATCAACAATGTCACGTCTGTTGAAAATGATGTCAACAACTTATGTCTGTGGTTTGTTTTTCTAGACCTACTTCCTGCTCAGCCTCCAATGACCACTCCAAAGTTGCAAGTACCACTTGGATGCCCCAGAGATTGTAAACACCAAATCTTAGCTGCCCAGCCTGCTCCAGGATTAGCTCTTTGACAGCCTCACCATGAAGTCAGTAGTTCAGAACTAATCACATTACCACCATGCCATTTAATCTGTGTTTGGTGTACGAGGTTTCATCTTCAACAATAGAGTTATCAATGTTTCATCAGACCTGGCTTGTCTTGGACACACAAGTGAGTTGTGGTCTGTGTGGGTGTGGGGGGAGTTACTGTTACATTTGCCAGATGGCAGATGTTGAGGGGGTATGAGGCCATTGGGGGACCCCAATTTACGTGAAAGAAAGCCAGTTGGGCTGTCCCTCTCCTTTTTTAACATTATCTTCTTATTTTATCTGTCTGTCTGTCTGTCTGTCTGTCTATCTATCTCTATCTCTCTATCTCTCTCTATTTATTTACACTCAGGAATTGCTCGCCATGACTGAAACCCAATAATGAGCAGAGCCTGGCAAGCTACCTGTGTCATATTTGATATGGCAGAATCACTGCTTCCCATTGTTCATCGATTTGCTCGAGTGGGCACTAGTAACATCTCCATAAGTCCTGTCACATGCAAGTGTAACCCAAGGGCATCTGCTAACTCCAGGGACAGGAAGAGCCCCAGACCATTCTCAGGTCATGGGATTGAGGTCCATAATTGTTACTAGTTTTTGGCATAACAAGTAAATAAAACATGGGTAGCTTGCCAGGCTTTGCCTTGTATGTGGTATAGTTTCAAGACTATACCAGAAAAATATCTCTCCATTTAATCAAAAACAGTAACAATAATAGACCTCATTCCCATGACCTGAATGAATGGTTTGAGGCTCTTCTTGTTCTTGGTTCCTAGAGCAAGCAGATGCCCTGGGGCTACACTAGCACTTAACAGGGAGAATGGAGCCATTACTGGAACCCATCAAGCAAATTGATTAACGACAGGAAGACGATTGATACAAGTGATTGATTGATTGCTTTTTGGGTCACACCTGGGGATGCTTAGGGCTTACTCCTGGCTCTTCACTCAGGAATTACTCCTGGCAGTGCTCGGGGACTATATGGGATGCTTGGGATCAAAGCCAGGTCAGTGGAGTGCAAAGCAAAGGCCCTCACCACTGTGCTATGGCTCCGGCCCCTCCCTCTCTTTGATTCTGCTGCACTGTGGACAGGCTAATGGCTCTCCCCTTCCTGAAGAACTCAAGACATCAACCACTGACCAGTCCTCTTAGCCCCTATTCTCTGGCCTTGGATATTATCTCAGACTATTTCTTTTTTCATATCCTGCAAATGAATGCAGTCTGCCAATTACTTTTTTTTCTCCTGCTTTCTTCCCTTTCTCTTCCACCTTCTCCTCCTCTCCTCCTTCTTGATTGTCCAATCAGCTGCCTCTTTGAACTAGGATGAGTTCCCATCGTGCAAGCTGCCCAGGCTACACCATTGGAGGCTTCTCCGGGATTTTGGCAATAAAAAGATAGTTCTCCAGCCTAGAAGAGCTATGTGACAATGGTAGTAATGGCTGTTGTAGAGAGACAGGCGGAGCGGAAGCCAACAGAGTGAAAAGCAAAGCAGAACAGAAGCAATGGTGATCACCGAGAGCTGGTCTTCCCTATTGCCCGCAACCAACCTCACTGGAGGCCAGACATCTCCAGATCCTTCACTTCCGTGAGCTAATTAATTCCTCTCTTGGGTTCAGCTGGTTTGAGTTGACTTTGTTTTTGTCATTTGCAAGCCAAAGATTTCTGAGTCATGGGCCAAGGAAGTGTGGGATTCCCAGACTGCCACCCTGGGAAGCATGTGCTCTTTTATCAAATGTTTAGTATAGGTTTTCTGTAGCCAGAAAGTCTTTGCATAGTGAAATGGCATGAGTCATTTGGATTCTGTTCCTATAACGAGAACAGGTCAATGTGTTAGTTCAGGAATACTTGGTATGTCCTGAGGGGTATTTGAGTGTGTGTGTACCTATGATTGTATTCTTTGACTTCAATATCTGAAAAACAATGTGACCATATTGTCAATTGTTAGTTTACCTGGATCACTAAATTCAATAACATAATTCAGGATATTTTTTTTTCTCAACACTTCCATTTGCTCAAAGGCAAGAAGAGCTGCTTAAACATCTGCTGCGGTGTGACCCCAGGCAAGTTACCTAACTTCTCTGAGCTCTCAATGTTTATCTGTAAAGTGGGAAAACTTAGTCTCCATGGCAACCCATTGCTGCAAGGAGTAAGGCAAGGTATGCAAAGTGTTTAGGTAGTGGCTGTCAGAGAAAAATCACTCACTCTGTGGAAAGCTGTTGTTATTATTATTATTTTTTGTTTGTGTTTTGGGTCACACCCAGCAATGCTCAGGGGTCACTCTGGGCTCTGCACTCAGGAATTACTCCTGGCGGTGCTCAGGGAATATATAGGATGTCAGGATTGAACCCAGGTTGGCTGTGTGCAAGGCAAATGCCACACCCTCTGTGTTGTTGCTCTAGCCCCCAGCTGCTGTTATTATTTACACTATTTTTGTGGGGCGATGGTGCAAACTTTAGGAGTGGTTGAAATAATTGACATGTGGTGCCTTATTTATCATTTACAAATCGACAGATAATTGCACAAGTATCATCCAATTTGATAGCATTACTTTAGACCGATTTGGTTAATAATTTTTTTTCTGTCTCTTGCAAGTTGATCAACTGTTTCTCCTACCCACCTCAATGGCTTCTATGATGGTTCCAAAATGCACTGAATTTAATTCTCTTTGAAAACTGTGTCCCCCAGCCCCAGAAAAGTTATAAGCAACAAAGGAAAAATGCGTTTAGAAAGACAAATGTGACCAGGTCCTGAATATCTTTAGTTCAATGAGGACTTTCACTGCTTATTAAGTTTTGTTTTAGCCAGTCCACTTGTGACCTAGTTAGGGAAGAAAAAAGGTTATTTTGACAAGAATTTCTCTCCATCATCTCTCTCCATTTTTCCACTCCATGTCACAGAGAACAAAAAGGAAAGAAAAATCTCAAGCATACTTCCTTTTTGTGATTGGTCGTTAAAATATTAAAGTTGGACCTAACAAAAGACTTCAGTATATTTCTTGTTACCAACATCACCAGTTTGCTGAACTTGACACACGTGTTTTCTTTGTTTATGGATTTTTTTCACAAAGGCATACTAGCAAAATGACCAAATATCGACTGATAGTTATATTTTCATTTCATTTTTATTTTTGCACAAAAATACTTCTGAATTAATAATTGTCACAAAACTTGTAATTTTCTTATGTAAGGGAATACCACACTTTTTTATCTTAGATTTTTTGACTTAAGAGAAGGCTTTATTTTACTGAAATTTGCTAGTATTTTTTTTTCATTTTTTGCTTTTAGATAGGATTTTAATAAAAGTTGGGGAAGACATACCTTATTTACCAACTTGGGGGACAATGTTGGTGTGGAAAAAAGCTAAGATGACTTTATAGGTGTAGTTTTTAAAAATAATCTTGTGCATAGAAACCATCAATAATGTTATAAAACAAACATTTCTTAGAGTCCTCCCAGCAGTGCTCCCTCCAGAAACTGGGAGAAATACTTAGTTCTGAATTTTTTGTCCTCTCTTGGTTCCTTATAATACCCTGCTACTAAGTGATTCTGATGCAACAGCACTAAAAAAGATTTTTTATGATATATTCTTTATTTTGTATCATTGATTTACTGATTTATTCTGAGCAGTTGCTTTTAGAGAGTATTTAGGTTTACCATAGATCACAATGAGCACTGAAGTCTAGGCTAATACGTTGATGCAAATAGGAATGTCGACCATTATAGAAAGATGAGGGGTAAAATTTAGGTTCCCCCTCCAAACTTAGGTTTCAATATCAGGGAACCTATGTATATAATCCTAACTATACCTGGCAATGCTCAGGGGTGTTACTCCTGACTCTGCACTCATGAATATTCCTGGTGGTGCTCGGAGGACCATATGGGATGCTGGGTATTGGACTTGGATCGGACACATGCAAGGCAAAGGCCCTCCCTGGATACTGGATCAGCCACATGCAAGGCAAAGGCCCTGTCCTGTCTCACCAGCCCCTAGCAGTGAGTTTTGAAGCTAATTTACAGTCAAGCATTCCAAAAGGGCTGCTCACATTTCAAATGCAAACTCATAAAAGATAACTCCCTTGCTTACAAGTGGTCATACACAGACTGTTTGATATCCAATACAGGCGTGTCTGTTCTTGGGTCTCATTTAGTCATAAGTACCCAGGAGGTCAAATGAACATTCAGTTGAGCCTTCCCAGGACCTCTGGTGCTGGCCTGGCCTTTTCCATCTCTCTAGCTGGGCTTTGCTATGATACAGCAGGTGCTAAGGTGGAGAGCGCCAGGTCACAGGTAGCCAATCATCACACCCATGAGACGGGGAGCCAATCAGAAAGTAGAAGGGGATGCGTGGGGAGGGGCCAGTGGGATTTGGCTTCTCTCCCCCTCTTGCTCTCTCCTCCCTCTTTGTCTCTGAGCACATGCTCTCTGGACTCACTCCCCGGCTTAGGAAGGGCAGCATGCCCGGCACAGGGTCCAGTACAGGAAGGTCACCAAGGCCAGGCAAGGGCAGGACAGGTTGACTCGGAGGCCCAGGTAGTGGCAAGGTGGTGAGCGCAGGAGTCTCACCACGCTCACAGGGATGTGGCCAGAGACTAAGGGAAGCTGGAACATTGTGACAGGAATTGCTGGGGTCCAGTTGGGAGCCCCGAGGCAGGTACAGAACACGGGGATCTCGCCCACGAGCACGTGACTTCAGGCTAGAGCCTGAGAAAGTGCACACAGGACAGAGCCGCGCAGGGACAGGGGCCTGGCTATTATTCTTTGGAGGCGAGTAGGCTGTGTGGGACAGGACAGGGAAGTCCTATGCTGGACTGGACAGTATCAGGGACAGAACCAGGACTTCGTTCACGGGCAATAGAGAGGCGTGGACATCTGGGGAGGAACTTGAAATCATTTACCTTTTCTGCACCTTAAACTTACTTTCAATCTTGCGAGTGTTGTATGCAAATCTTTCATACAGTTCTCCAGAACCCACCAGCACAGGAAAAATCCGCTTTCACGTTAACAGTTGGTCCCAGCTGTTTCTCATCATGAAGAGCTGAATTACGTGGAGGACGGTGGTTGAGGGGTTGGAGGCGGGATGTGTGTGTGTGTGTGTGTGTGTGTGTGTGTGTGTGTGTGTTCCCTCTGACTGCTTGTCACACTTCATCACTTCAGCCTGGAGGCAGCCCCGGTTGGACCCGAGTCTCACAGTGGCTTTCATAAAACTAGCTTTGTTCAGCCCTTGTGGGCAATGTCTGTCCAAGGTGGTAGAATGTCTGTTCGCTGTTTCTGCTGGTGCCAGGGGAAGAGGAGATGTCCTGGGCCATCTTCCAGGCTTCCCCTGTCTTCATAGGATTCTTCTCTACATCCCAACTCCCTAAGATTGGAACTCATGTAAACAGATGAGTCCATTCAAACTAGTAAGGTCTAGAGTCTGTCAACCCGCGGTTCTCACACATATCTTGCTACTATTTGTATACTTTATTTTTATTTTATTGGGGAGGGGGTGGTTTAGGGCCGCAGCCGTGGGTACTCAGACTATTTTTCACTCTGAGCTCAGGGGGCCATATTCAGTGCCAGGAGTTGAGTTTGGGCCGACTGTGTGCAAAGCAAATGTCCCATTCTCTGCCCTGTCTCCCCAGCCCTGGTATATTTTGTTCTAATGAATCATTTTGGAAGATGATTTGTGACTAGTGATAATGTGGTCTCCAAAGTAATACCAGGATATATTTTTTGGCTTGGGGCCATACTCGGCATGCTCTGTGGGCTTACCCCTGGGTCTGTGCTCAGAATCACTCATGTCAGTGCTTTAGGGGTTGGACTCAGGTAGGCTGTGTGCAAGGCAAGCACTGACCTGCTCTGCTTTCTTTCTGGCTCCAAAATTATTCAGAAAGCATCTCTGTGATTTTGTGGTTATCATGGAATTAGAGTCAAAAATGTACTGTGAGTCGGTGACTGCTGTAGATTCAGAAACCGTGGCAGGGAGAGAATAGGAAAGTGAAGGAATCTGGGGCCGAGTGGAATAGCAGACAGGCTTTGCGGGAGGGCTGGGGCGGGGCACAGTGGTGTCGGTTCCAATATTGAGGAGAGGAGGGTGTGGCGCAGAACTCTAACTTCTGCCTGATATTTGCATAAGGAGTGCTTTGGAAAGGTTACATTTCTTTTCCACTTTCATATTTACTTCGTGTTAAGGTTGTAAGATCTCTTTGGCAATGTTAGCTGCTGCTATTTTTGCAAACTCAACTCAGTGCTCAAATGTAGTAGGACAGAAATTTTGAGCTACAGCAATGACTAATTTATTGGGTTCCCATAACCCTATCTATGTCACTGTGTTTCTGAGAGTCTCCAAAGGTGGTTTTCTGCCTTAAACCTTGAAACAAAAGAGAAACTTTGTTTCTAAATTTCAGAGGGTGTGTGTGTGTGTTGTGTGTGTGTGTGGTGGTGTGTGTGTGCTGACCACAAAGTCAAATGTAGCCACAATACACTTGAAACTCTTTCAGTGAAGCAGCAAATGATGCCTTTTGTTTTATAAGAGGGGAAACAATCAACTCCGCTTTCCTGTCCCACTTGTCTTTCACTTGGGTTGGTTTGTTCTGTAGGGCACACTGGTAATGTTTTGCTTTTAATGAATGTCGATCTCACACAGGAAGGAGAAACCAGATGTGCTGTTGGGTGACCTCTCTGATGTTCTGTTATGTCTAATTCAGAATGGAATTTCACACCAAAGACCTTGCTTCTATTATTTTTCTTTTTCCCTTCTGACAATATAAAGTTTTATATTGCTAAACTCTGAGTGAAATGGTCTGAGGCTCTTCAAATTCAATCAAAGCTCTTCAAACTCAATCAAAGGTGATTTAATTTGTGATTTAGTGTGATTCTGTGGACTTCACCTTCAATGAGATCTGATCACAGAATAATTATGGGCACATACATTTTTTTCTAACTCACCTCCCTCTAGCTATATCTGCTAAACTATTAACACCCCAAAGGGCAGGGCTATGCTGTCCCATAAACCTGATAGTGCCTAGAGCTTTTATTATGGTAACCCTAAAACCCTGAGTGAAGGTTCAAAATAACTCAAACAGCAACTTATATATGTGGAGACTTTACATTCAGGAAGAAATCTGACCTTCTGTGCTTCTTAAAACCAACTGCATGAGGTGGCTTGGGTCAGACCCACCAAGACTATTTCACAGATGATGACTTTGTCTCACAGAGAGGCAGGGATTTGTGAATCTCTCCTGGTCTTTCTCTTCCTTCATTTCCTTAGTTTCATTTTTTTATCGGGATGATGTGCATACCTAGTGCGTGGGCAAGGGCTACTCCCGTGATGCTGAGGGGATCATGTGCCCAGAAATGAACCGGGTTGTCCACATGCAAGGCAAGTGCCTTAACTCCTGTACTATCTTATAGTTCACGATCACGATCATGATCACGATCTTCCCGTTGATCATCTATTTGCTAGAGCGGGCACCAGTAATATCTCTATATGTCCTGTCTCATGCCAGTAGAGCCAGGGGCATCGGCTTGCTACAGGAACATAAAGAGCCTCAAACCATTATATTAGGTCATGGGAATGACCTAATATAATTGTTACTGGAATTTGGCATATATACAACACGAGAAGCTTGCCAGGCTTGTCGATCGGGAGGCAAACTCTTTTAAACACCTCCAAATAAAGCATTTATTGATGAACCGCCGCGGCCGCCGCGGGCTGTGGGGCGGTCTGCGGGGGGTGGGGGGGCCGGGGTGGCGCCGTGGGGGGGGGGTGGTTGGCGTGGGGCTCGCGGGTGGTGGGCGGGCTGGACCCGCCTGCTCCGCGCCTGTTCGGGGCGGTGCGCTGCGGGTTCGTGTCCGGGCTGTGATGGGCTGGTCTGCTGGGTGGAGTTCTGACGAGAGGGAAGTCCAGAAGTGGAAAATGGCGGCCCCGTGGAGTGAGGAGGGGTGGTCTGGCTTGTTGTGAGGCTCTGCCGGTGGTGGGCCAGGGCTAGAACCCGCCATGCCTCCCGACTGCCTCATGAATGGCTTTGCACAGGGAGAGCAAGGAACAGCTCTGCCCCATGTGTGAGAGTCTCTGGACCAGCATACCTGGGCCGGATCTTATAGTTATTGACATAAAAGAGGTTTTGCTTTTTATTTATTTGTAAAGTTTTGTTCTTTATTTTATTTAATTTTGGGGGTCACACTGGTGATACTCAGGGGTTACTCCTGGCTCTATTTTCAGGACCCTTTGGGACGCCAGGGATTAAACCCTGGTCAGCTGCATGCAAGGTAAACACTCTCCCCACTGTGCTATGGCTCTGGCCCCGAGCGTTACTTTTTAAAAATATTTTATTATACCACCGTGAGATATACAGTTACAAAGATGTTCATAAGATGTTCATATTTGGGTTTCGGTCATACATTGCTCCAGCACCCATCCCTCCACCAGTCCCCATTTCCCACCACCAATGTCCCCGATTCCCTCCCCCTCCCTAGCCTGCCTCTGTGGCAGGTTTCTTAATTTCTCTCTCTCTCTCTCTCTCTCTCTCTCTCTCTCTCTCTTTCTCTTTTCCGGGCGTTACTTTTTAAAGGCCCCCTTGTCACCTGCTCCATCAAGCATCTCCTTTTTTTTTCAAAAGAAAAAAATTGTTTAATGTGTTCCAGAATTCCTTTGGGTCAATTTCAAGGCATATAATGTCGTGGCTGTGTGACAGACTTGCTCTTCAGCTCTCTGCCAAGGACTTTGCAGCAATATGAGAACAGGGAATTGAACAGCTCCCATGTACTAGGCTAAATAAGCAACATGTACCTGAAGAGAGAGCGGGGGTGTCTGAAGTCCCACAAATCCGAGAAGCGGTTCCCATACATGATGATGATAAAAATGATGGTGATCTTCTGAGTTATCTGAAGAACTCAGGAAATTGGTTTGCACTTAAAAGAGTTTTTCACAACTCTTTCACTTAATCTTCACAACAGTCTGTAAATATGCTGTTCATGTATTCACTCGTAGGGCATGAAACAAAGCTACAACTTTGCACTGGATTTCACTGTCTATCACTGGAGCAGCTGGGATGTAAGAGCAGGTGCGGGCCATCCCCTGCATTTGGGATTTTATCTTCTTCAAAGGATTCATGGAAGCCTCTAGAACCAATTTCCTTTTCGAGAGACCAGGTGAGCCTGTCATTTTGTCTTTAATTTGAGAATGACTGGAAAGTAATGATCAGTAATAGAACACCATCAACCATCATTTAGAAATACTCCCCCAAGTTTCGAGCCATGGGAAAAGTCATGTTGCTTAAATGTTACAGACTTTGGACTTTGGACATGTTGGTGTTGTGTTAGTGTGCGAGGAAATGGGGCACCAACACTGAGTGGACCCTGAGCTCACAGTGCCAGTGATCTCAGCCCACCTTTACCCCCTCTTAGCTTCGGTCTCTAGCCACAGGAAGTTAAGATACCTTTCAAAAGGGATGCTGGAACCGTGCTCAACCCTGCTACAAAGTGTATAGTGTCAGACAAGCAGTGACCAGCCTTGCTCCTCCACAGAAGGCGAGATGGTTGCTGATTGAAATGACCATTCTGCCTTCCTGAATGTAGTTTCCAGCTCAGCTTTAGGAACATAAAACCCTTAATGCCTCCTGACTGCCCTGCTTGTTCGGATCTTACGCCTATCGCTAGCCCAGCTTTGGTCATTACCCCTCTCTAACCATTGCTCTCCCTGCTCCCCCAGACACCCCCAAGAAGCAGTCATATATTGGCATGAAAGACTTGTCTTTGAATAAACTCCCTACTCTTATTTTTTGTGATTCAGTTGGAAAATGTTCCTTTTTTTTTGATTTTTTTAAAAATTAAAAAAGTTTAATTTTATTTTCCCATTATACCTTCTACAAACACTGTGGTTACAAGTTTGTTCATGGTAATTTGTTACAGACATTCAATACAACATCACCAATCCTATCGCCATTGCACCTTCCCACAACTGTTTATCTTCAATTTTCCAACTCCTTACTCTTTCTGAACCTGGAGGTCTCCTAGAAGGCTGCTATAATGACCATCCTCTGGCCCCTTCTTCTCTTCCTGGCCCAGAACTTCAGTGGGGCTAGCTGCGTGTCTAGCAGGTGGCGGAACTGAAGCAGAAATGAGCAGAGGAAAACAGGATGGCCTTATTTCAAAGGTTCCCCTTCACGTGTCCTGACCTGTTTCTATGAACGGAAGGCCCCAGGTTGCGAGTCTGGGAGAGTTTAGGTTTAAGTTTAGCACATCTCCGAGCTCTTCTGGGCTCAGAACCCAGTGTGTTGGCTAGGTCAGGATGGAAGCCACATTTCAGGGAGCACGTGTGACTTTTTGGTGGCCTCAGAAGAAAAGGGCAACATGGGTATCAAACAATGGGTATCAAACACCTTTACCTAAGGCACATCGAGGTTTACCAGAGTGGTAAAGCAAAGCAATGTCCTTTGTTAGGGCTGGTGAGAAGGAGATTTCCTTTGGGGTGCAACAGGGCCACCCTGTGTGCCAAAAAATCTGCTTCTCCATCAGCCAGTGCTAAGGGTTGATAAAATATACACACATGAAGTCCCTTCGCTTATTCCTTTTTGGCGACCCGGGTACTCACCTGACTCTGCACTCTGGGATTACTCCTGGTAGGGCTTAGAGGACCATGTGGGATGTTGGGGATCAAATCTGGGTTGGCTGCCTGGAAGGCAAGAGCCCTACCCACTATACTATCTGGCCCCTAGGCACTGCATTTAATGATGGTGGCAGGTGTGAGCTGGGCTGCCATAGGCTCTGTGGAACGTCTTTAGACACTCCTTAGACAGCTAGGCTCAGACCTGGCTTAGAAGAAAATGACTTGTTTTCATTCTAGGAGATCTTCCTGGCTCTCACCAGGAAGACCACCATAAGTCTATTGTACTAATTGGTAGAAAGACCCAGCACTGACCTGATCAAGAGGAAAGGCGCAGTCAGATAGTGTCTAGACCTGCTCACGCTCTTACTAAGTGAAGGAAAAATGAGAAGCATGTAAAGACGCCACTCACCTAAGAAGTTCCTCCATCTTGGAATTCATACTGCTTCAGACAGGACCGAGTTCAGGTGACCAGAGGTGGTGGTCAGTGCATGAAGCAAGGGACTTAGAAAGTACCATCTGCTTACTGGCTTGGAACACTCATTTCAGTTCGTAGTGGAACATGGAAAAAGCTACAGAGAGGGACCGTTTATGTCTGTGATAAGGAGTCCAGTGGGTCACTTGTTGGCTTGCATTTTCTGTGACTTGGTTCTCTGCTTGCCTTACGTTGACCAGCTCGTGGAGAAACGAATCTTCAGTTCTGCCACTCTGCTTCCCAATTACCTAAAAATGCCAGATCAGGGATTTGAAACTTGTGTGGGAGTAATCGCATGTCTCTGAACCCAGCGTTGGTGCCAAAACCCCTTTTGAAGTCAAAGCAGATAATGAGTAGTTTGGGCACTTACAAGAGGCTGTTTTAGAATCACTTGGTATGTATCACATCTCTGTTTTCACCATCTCCCCGAGCCTGAGCACAAAGAGTTTTCACAGCCCTCCCTGCCCCAATGACTATTTTCCAGATGTTCTGAAACAACATCAAGTGACCCAGTTTACCCCTGAGAGGTTTAAAAGGTGCATTTATGGAGCGTCTGGTTGAGGGAAGCTGAGATATTCACTCAGCAGCTAAGTCTCATAATCTCCCGTGAATGTAGCATCAAATCTTAACTTTACCTAAGGCACATCGAGGGTGACTTTATTTTTTTAAAACTATCTGCTCAACATTCAGAAAGTGAAGGAGAAACTTAAGAGGCTTAACAACGGCATAGAAATATTATTCTTTGCTATCAGGAAAATAGTATCCAGTATCCCGTGGTTCTCTTCCTAGAAGCTCAGATTTGTGCTAAAGCAGTTGATGTAGGCGCCGGCAAAAGCAAGTGTTGGAATATCAAGTGCATCCGGGGCGCAGGATGTTGTTGGCATAAAACCCAAACACTGTGTCCTTTGCTCGTGGTACCGAATATAGTGGAAACAAACCACAGGGTAGAGATGAAAAGAACAAACGGGGGGGTCTGAAGAAACTTTCATGAGGGAACCATGCCACGATTCAAGAAGTTGTTAGTAGAGAGTCTGTGTTTGAGTTTTTGTTTTGCTATGTTTGGGGACCACACCCAGTGGCACTCAGGGGGCTGCCCTGGGACCCTGCGGTATTAGAGACTAAAGCGTGGAAAGCATGTGCAGTGACCCCTTGAGCTATCTCCACAGCCAGACGACTGTCTCTGATTCGTTGCAATGGTGTAGCATGTCTCCAAGTTCTCCTGGGCTCTGAACCCAGTGCATTGGCTAGGTCAAGGAGAGAAGCCACATTTCACGTGTGACTTTTTTGTAGCCTCAGATGAAAAGGGCAACACGGGTATCAAACAATGTGTGAGTCTCTTTCAAGAAGGTGAGATCATTCTTCTTCCATAGTATCTCGTTGTAAGGAACCAGGCACCCCACTACTCTGCTGAATAAGCTTCCAAAGCAAGCAACATACTCAATCCTTCATGAGAAATGTGCTTAATACTCATCAGTAGTCTATCAGCCACCCAGGAGGTGCCACAACAAAGCTACCGACTTTTCTAGTTTGGATTTTGAGGTCGTTATCCATCAATTCCCTTTAAGCTCACTGTCGTCCTGCTCTTGGGGTCTTTTGCCTACAAAAGCAGAAGGGAGCATGTGTGCTTAGAGCCTGTTTCTGTGCTAGTTGCCTGCAGGTGACCTACAGTCGAGGAGATGCTTATCTGGAAGCTTCTCTTGGACCAGAGCATGCCATCAGTGAATAAACGACCCTTCTTAGGCTAAGATTGGGAAAAAGGTGCCACATGAGCTACTGAAGGGCTGTGAAGCCTTCATCAACACTGACCCACACATTCATCCAGTTCGAAGTCTGGTAAAGAAGCAGAGCTCCAAGCTTCATGCAGACCTGAATATCTGTCTGAAATATGACGAAGCCTTCTTGGCCTTGAAAGCTTGAGTTCATGGTCACTGCTGATGATTTATTTATTTATTTAAAATTGAATCACCACAAGATATAGTTATGAAATTGTTCATGGTTGGGTTTCAGCCATATACTGTTCCATCACCTGTCTCTTCACCAGGGCACTTTTCCCACCACTAATGTTCCCAGTTTCCCTCCCCATCATCCCTGCCTATAGGAACTTTTCTTCTCTCTCTCTCTCTCTCTCTCTCTCTCTCTCTCTCTCCCCCTTTTGGACATTATAGTTTGCTGTACAGTTTCTAAAAGGTTATCATGTGTATCCCTTGTTCTTTTCAATATTCAGTTCTTATCCAGAGTGATGATTTCCAATGATCATTGTCAAAGCGGTCCCTTGCTGCAAGCTTCCAAGTGTGGACCAGATTTTCTGACCTTTGTTTCTACTGACCTTGAGTATTTCTCTCATATCATATTGATGATTCTTTTAAAATAATATTTTATTGATTTAATCATTGGTTTACAAAACTGAGTTTTGGGGGAAAGAATCACAGCTCAACACATGCACATACCTGACACCAACTACCACTAAATTCTACTGCTGACTGGTAGCACTTCACAAGAAAAAAACAGCCAACCCCATTAAAAAATGAGGGAGAAGAAATGAACAGAAGCTTCCAAAAAAGAAGAAATTCAAATGGCCAAAAGGCATATGAAAAAGTGCTCTTCATCTTTAATCATCAGGAAGATGCAAATCAAAACAACAATGAGGTACCATCTCACACCACAGAGACTGGCACACATCCAAAACAGCAAGAACAACCGGTGCTGGTGTGGATGTGGGGAAAAAGGGACTCTCATTCACTGTTGGTGGGAGTGCCTACTGGTCCAGCCCTTTTGGAAAATAATATGGGCATTCCTCCGAAAACTAGATATTGAGCTCCCATTTGATCCAGCAATAGCACTCCTGGGAATATACCCAAGAGACCGAAAAACACATAGCAGAAACACTATCTGTACTTCTTTGTTCATCTCTGCGCTATTCACTATAGCTAGAATCTGGAAACAACCTAAATGCCCGAGAACAGAGGACTGGCTAAAGAAACTGTGGTTCATCTACACTATGGAATACTATGCAGCTGTCAGAAAAGACGAAATTATGAAATTTACCTGCAAATGGATGGACATGGAGACTATCATGCTGAGTGAAATTAGTCAGAAGGAAAAGGACAGATATAGAATGACTGCATTCATTAATAGAATATAAATAGATACCAGTGCTTTACTAAATGTGGGAAATGGTAATGGCAGATTAAAACTCATCATTGAATATACACAAAGAGACCTAAGTGATAAACTCTAAATATCTGCAGGGCTAGCCACAATGTGTATAATGAGAGGGAGAGAGATGCAGAGACAGAGAGAGAGAGAGAGACAGAGAGAGAGAAAGAGAGGAGAAACGGGGGTACCTGCTATTGAGGCAGCCTGGGAGTGGACGGGAGGGGGTGGAGTACATTGGTGGTGGAAATGGGGCACTGGTGGAGGGATGGGTGCTGGAATACTGTATTACCAAGAACCAATTATGAACACCTTTGTAATTGTATGTCTCACGGTGGTATAATAAAAATTAAAAAAAATCTACTGCTGAAACATTATGATAGATTCTTTCTACCTTTCCTCCCCCCCCCCCAGAGTTCTCTATGGTAACTCTCTAGTTTTCCATACCTAGGAGTTATTTTTGTTGTGTTTTTGTTCTTCTTAGTCTTTCGTGTCACATCAGCAATGCTTAGGGTGTTCTTCTGACTCTGCACTCAAGAATCGCACCTGGCAATGCTTAGGGGGTTCTTTGTGGTGCCAGGGATCAAACTTAGGCTGGATGCATGCAAGGAAAGACCCTGCCTGCTGTACTGTGACTCTGACCCCTTATTGTTTTTCTCTAGCTTGCTTTGCTTATATTCCACACATATGAAAATGTCTAGTAACACGCCTTCTTTTTCTTAGCTTTTTTTTGTTTGGTCACACCTTTCAGTGCTCAGGGGTTACTTCTGGCTCTGCACTCAGGAATCAATCCTGGAGGTGCTTGGTGGGGGTGGGGAGAACACCATATGGGATGAACCTGGGTTCAAAGTCAGAGGATTCGAACCTGGCGTGGCTATGTGCAAGGGTAATGCACTCCCTGTTCTACTACCACTCTGGGCCACATGCCTTAAGTTCTGGTGGTCACTGGGTACTTTGCTGGTGGTGAGGTGCAATAATTGTGTGCCAAGATGGTACATGTTACTACTACTATATTAGCTGTATTATTGTAGTGCAAGTAAAAGGCTGTTACTTGCACTATAATAATATTGTAAAAATTAAAAAAGAAAAAGAAAATTCCCTTAAGTTTTGTCCATGTTGGTTTGTGGGTTGGGTTTTTGTTTTTTGGTCCCCTGAAAAAAAAAAAAATTTTTTCCATGTTATTTACAAAAGATAAGATGTTGTTCTCTTCAAATATAAACGAGGGGCTGGAGCGGTGTTATGATGGGTGGGTGGGGTGTTTGTATTGCATGCGGTTGACTGGGGTTCAATCCTCTGCATCCTATATAGTTCCCCTAGAATTGCCAGGAACAATTTCTGAATTCAGAGCCAGGAGTATCCCTGAGTATCATCAGGAGAGTCTCAAAATGTAAAAAAAAAAAATTAATAGTATTCCATTAAATATATATACTACAAATTATCTGATAATGAGCATTTAGCTTGTTTTCATGCCTTGGCTATTTTAAATAGTGCTACCGTGAAGATAGGAGTTTATACATATATCATACTTATATGTACATATTTTATCATATATATGTTTCAGATATAATGTTAATATATATTCCTATATATATGTTTCTGACATGGTGTTTTTATATGATGAAGACAAATGACTAAAAATAGTATTTGGGGATCACATGGTCTTCCTATTTTTATATTTTCTTAAAATATAGCAGTCTTTGAACTCTTTGCCATAGCGGCTTCTTCTGGCATCTTGATTTCTGCATCTGATCTGTTCACAGATAGAAACATGAGTTGCATTACCCTTATCTGAACATGCCTAACCATCAGTGTTATTGGTCATTAAATTAGTCACTTCCTCTCGCTTCAAATCCACTGACAGTTTTGGGTGGTTGGAGTTGAGTGGGTTGGACAGGGGGAAATAGGCGATTTCCTCTGCCTCTTGTAGAGTTAATCTCTCATCCAGATACTGCTAAAGCAGCTCTTTCAACAGCAGTCTTTACTGCTCGGTGAGCAGCATAACTGGAAAGAACAAGTTTCTTCTTCACAATGCCCCAGCTCAAAGTCCAAATGATAGATGATTTCCTGGTCCTGAAGAAGACACTTAAGCACTTGTATTTCTTTCAACAATTTATTCCAGTTGGAACAAGACAGTCCATTTTTCATGCAAGCATGGAGCAAGTAGTTAGGTGTGTGCAAACAGAAATGTCTGACACCTCTTCAGGGGCGGGTGAAAGGAAGGTCCTTTGAAGGATGTTCCTAGCTGGAAAAATATTCCCATGCTAGTGCTCATTACTTGGGGGAGGTGTTTCTCAACTGCCTGCACGGAGTATCCTCTGTCCTTAAGAGTTCTATGTGGACTTGCTAATAAAACAAACGTTCTCCCCATGTTCTCTAGCTGTTGTCTTAGGCACCGTAAAGGATGCTTGTCCATTTTAACCCTTCTCAGAATGCTCTACCTGTACTCTCCACTCTTATTCTTGCCCACCAATAGTGAGTTGCATTGACATACACTTACAAGCAGGTCCTGAATCCAAAAACTACCTACAACTTCAGCCACCACTGACAAGGTTGTCTTTCCTCTAAGTCAAACATTTGTTTCAGCCAAGTGCTACATCTTAACTGCTGAACTATCAGACCTGAGGCTATGGTTTCTCCCAGAAACCATTTGTACTTTATTCTGGAAATGGAGTCCTTCCTTCTTCCTTACCCCTGGAAGAAAGCCTAGTGAGCATGTTTGTTTCTAAAACAAATGCTCCCCATTTCCTAAAAAATCATTTTTTAGAACTTCCTTCTGTGTTGGTAGGTAGAGGTCTCCATGCCTACGTTTTATACCTAGATTGAGGTCTTTTATACCCTGCCATATGCATAAGCGGTGCAGAGAAGCGATAAAAGAAGACCTCAAAGACAGAAGAGCAGAAATACTGGAAGATGCAGCAGAAGCCGGGAAAAGCATTTGCACCGCCCGCCTGTCCTTCGCCAACTATAAGACCAAGATGACTGCCCTCCGATGCCCTGATGGATCTATCACATCTTCCAGAAAGGCAATGGAGAAGATTATCCATGACTTATACTCAAATCTCTTTGATAGCCACATCCACCTGCCCACATACCAAATTCCACAGGATGGATATGTCATTCCCAACATTCTCCCTTCTGAAATCCAACATGCCATCTCGTCGGTAAAGAAGGGAACAGCACCAGGCCCAGACAAAGTCAGACCCAAACACCTGAAGAATCTGCTGTCGGTACTCACCAATACACTAGCTCGGCTCTTCACACGCTACCTGTCCGAATGCAAGGTACCCTCCCAATGGAAAACCAGCAGGACAGTTCTACTGTTCAAGAAGGGAGACATTCACGACATCGGCAACTATCGCCCCATCTGCCTGTTGTCCGTCATCTACAAGCTGTTTACACGAGTCATCCTGAACAGGATTGGCAGAACACTAGATGAAGGACAACCATGCGAGCAAGCTGACTTCCGGAAAGGATTCAGCACAATCGACCATATCCACACAGTAACCAAGCTCATTGAGGTTTGTAGGGAGTACAAGATGCCGCTCTGTCTCATGTTCATTGATTTACAGAAAGCCTTTGATTCTGTGGAGACTGAAGCAGTCATCAAAGCCTTAGCCAAACAGGGCGTTCAAACCCAATACATCAAGATCCTTCTAGAGCTGTATTACGGATTCACCACCAGGATCTCACCATTCTACAAAGAAGTGATCATTGATGTCAAAAGAGGGGTTCGACAGGGTGATACCATTTCACCAAAACTCTTCAGCGCCACCCTCGAGAACATCATGCAACAATTAGAATGGGATGGAATGGGAGTGAAGATAGATGGTCGGCAACTACACCACCTCCGCTTCGCTGATGACATCGTTCTAATAACACCAAACATTAGCCAAGCAGCACAAATGCTGGCTGACTTTGACCGAGAATGTGGAAAGATAGGTCTACAGCTGAATCTAAAGAAAACTATGTTTATGAAAAATGAACTAGTTCCAGAGGCCCCATTCACTCTCAATGGAACAAACATCTCTGAATGCAGCAGTTATGTGTACCTAGGTTGAGAAATCAACATGATGAATGACCTAAAACCTGAGCTGCGCAGGAGGATGAGAGAGGCATGGAATGCCTTCAAAGGCATCGAAGAAATAGCTAAAAGGACAAAGAACCTCCGGCTCCGGGCACATCTCTTTGACTCCACAGTTCTCCCTGCATTAACATACGCCTCAGAGACCTGGGCCCTACGAAAGCAGGATGAGAATGCTATTCGGGTCTCCCAGAGGGGAATTGAAAGAGCTATGCTTGGAATATCACACCTCACTCAAGTGAGAGAAGGAATCGGAGTTCTGACCTCCGTCGCTATTCCAGATTCAGAGACGCTGTCTCATTTGCCAAGGCATCGAAAATCAGATGGGCTGGACATGTGATGCGATTTGGAGACAACCGCTGGGCTAGAGCCATTACCAACTGGATCCCACGGGATGTCAAAAGATCACGTGGCCGCCCACCTACAAGATGGTCAGACTTCCTTGTGAAGACCCTGAAGGAACAGTTTGAGGCTCTTCATATTCCTGAATCAACCAGATGCCATTGGGCTACATTGGCACGTGATAGGGTCCAATGGAAATGTTACTGGTGCCTGCTCGAGCAAATCGATGAATAACGGGATTCAAGTGATCAAGTGATGCACTTGGTCCACTTTCCAAGTGTGGTATTGGACCACACCCACGGTGCTCAGGGGGAGGCGTCACACTAAGGACCCAACCAGGGTTGACTGAAGCAGCCACAAGGGAGGCAATTGCCCCCTGTACTATCTCATTGACCTGCCTGTACTACCTCATGACCTACTACATGTTTGAGTAAGGAGTGATTTTAGTTGTCTTATAAATTTTAGTTGTTTGTTTGCTTGATTGCTTTTTTGTTTTGTTTTGTTTTCAACTGGCAGGTATTAGGGGAAGCAAGATCTGTCTCTTCTAGGAATATTTTCCCAGGGATTGTTAGACTCAGAAGGGAGGGGACCGTCTTCCCAATATTCTATACATGTACAGGGAATTCAGACATCCAGAATCTGGTCCTCTCCTCCCCCATGGAAACTTCCTAGAAAGTAGAGCTGTCCAAAGTTGAAAGAGAAATCAGTCACTTGGAAAACTCCCATCAGCCCCTTTTGCCCCATCTAAGCGACTTCTCTGCAGAACGTGCTCTGGAAAAGTTCATGCTTTCTCATGAAGAAACAGCCCCAAACGGCTGCAGCTCCCAAATTCTCCCATGTCAAACAAGTGTCTCGTTTTTAAGCTGTCTTTTCTCCTGGGCGTCCTCCTGTGACCTTTACCAGCCACGAGCGTTCTGTCTGCCCCTGTGTTCCCTCGTTGCTTGGCTAGGTGCGGGGCAGAGGGTGGAGTGAATAGAGGGGTGGAGGGTGGCAGTCAGGCACTGTAATTTATGGCTCTTGGGATGAGAGTAGGCTGGACATGTGGACAATATGCCAATAATTATTTCTGCGGAGGCTCTAACGGGGCGGAAGTGCCTCTGTCAAATGGCTTATTTCAACCCAAGACAGATAGGCCTGACCCAGGTTTCGTGACAGATGTCAAATATATCGAAGTGTGCCGTGTAGCAGATTACCTTATTGGCAAAGAAATGAAAGGCCACCAGGAAAATGGATGGGCTGCTTTCCTTTCTTTGGGTGGGGGGGGGTGGCGGTAGGGGTGATTCCCATTTTTGTGTAGGTATGACCATGAACCTGGACGGGAGTGGGCTCTGAGAATGGATGCATCTGTGGAAAGTCTTGGAACCACTGGTTTCCCACACTCTGGGAGGGTGTATGGTGGGGTGGAGGGACGTGTGTGTGTGTGTGTGTGTGTGTGTGTGTGTGTGTGTGTGTGTGTGAGTGTGTTCACCTGAGAGCAAACTTCCTTCATGCCTGCTCAAGGAAGGTTGGTTTTTCTTCTTTATGCTATGTGCTGAGGGGAGGTGGGGGTGTTGGGAAATTAGGACCTAGTGGTATGAGACTCCTGTTTGGTGGCTTCCAGAAGTCTGCCACCCTCCTCTTCAACCAGGTGTCCTTTGGGAGGACATGGCATCTGGATGCCACACATTGCTGGGTTGCTCTGGGTAAACTGAGGCACGCCCCTTTCCTATATGTTGCTACTTTAAAGTTGAGAAGACAGAATAGAGATGCATTATTTTGGGGTTGCCTAGTCTGGGGCCACATCCGGTGGTGCTCAGGTGCAGAAAGGGGGCGAGTCCTGCCTCTGTGTTATGGGGGGCTCGCTCCCGATATGACAGTGGGCACTGTCTGTGGAGCCAGGGTTGGGACCCGAGTCAACTATATGCAAGGTGAGTGCCTTAACCCTGGAACTGTCTTTCTCTCTGACTCCAGGAGCGATTTTTTTGGGCTTGAGCTCTAGGAGACCTGGAGAGGGAGGAATCTAAAGCAGTTTCTTTCTGTGAGTCCAGCAGAAATTTCATAGTCTCATCCCTGCCCTTGATGATCCCTTCAGGTTCGTCAAGACCCTGAACGAACGGTTTGAGGCTCTTCGTATTCCTGAAGCAACCAGATGCCATTGAGCTACACTGGCACGTGATAGGGTCAAATGGAAATGTTACTGGTGCCCGCTCGAGCAAATCGGTGAATAACGGGATGTTAAGTGATCAAGTGAAGTGATCATCCCTGCCCGATAACTCACCCCAAACACCGTGAGAACAGTCGAGTTCATCCTGAAACCAGAAGGAGTTCAGGACCCGGGCTCTCACTGTCTAAAAGACTGTTCCCAGGGATGGAGCTATAGTACAGCAGGAGGGTGCTTGCCTTGAACAGTACCGACCTGGGTTCGATCCTCAGCATCCCATATGATCCCCTGAGTACCACCTGGAGTAATTACTGAGTGCAGAGCCAGGGGTAACCCCTGAGTATCACTGGGTGTGACCCCCCCCCCACACCAAAATAAAACAAAAGACTGTTCCCCCACAATCTGCCCAATATGTAGCTGGCTTCCATGTAGGTTTATGTTGGGAGACTTAACCAAAAAATTGTCCCAAATGGACTGAATGAAGACCAAAACCTATGGAAAGACAAAGGAGAAATGGTCCGCATCTAAGCAAACCCACACAGTTCTAGCCTTTGTTGTTCACGGGTTCTGATTCTAGGCAGAATCCAGGGGGCAGAAAAGGAAAAGACAGGAAAAAAGAGCATTGTCCTATATAACCAGGGGCGCGGCTCAAGGCAGCTGCACTTGGAGATTAGGATGGACGGGGAGCGCAGACCACTTTGCTCTTCCTCTTTTTACTGCTCGTAGCAGCTTCTGCAGGATCTTAGACTCTGCTCATTTAGGACAACCCCCATCACACCTCTATACTTTGAACTCTTTTTTGTCAAATATGATGATCTAGAAGAGCATGTCCCTGGGGATGGATGAGTTACAAAGGCAGCAGTTCCTTGAGGGTTATTAGCCTGGGTGGGGACTGAGCTGAATTTTGGCCTGACACCTTTGTGCAGTGCACAGCCTGGACAACTCTCTAGAGGGTGGGAGAGTGGTTTGTTCTGCTGTTCCTGTGGAGAGCTTTTGGCCACTGTCCCCACCCAGTCAGGGTTTTCAAAGGCAATTTATTCCAGTCACTGTTGCACCTAGCATGAAAAGAATAAATTCTCTTTTCAAATAGGTTGCTTTAGTTACTGGAAAGGCATAACAGACATATTATGGAGAAAATGTAGAAAGTCACTAGCACTGTTTCTTTCTGTCCTTTTAGAATGTTCTTTCCTCTATGTCAATCATGGAAAAGGAATATATATATACACATATATATGTATACATATATATGTATGTATATATATATGTATACACACACACACACACACACAATATATATATATAGTATTTCATTCCTTCTGGGCTTGTACACAAAAACTGTTAAGATTTTTCATTATTTTTCCTGTGTGTGTATGTGTGTGTGTGTGCGTGAGAGAGAGAGGCACTAAGGCCTGTTAACTAACAGTAATGTGAATTAATGTGAAAAGTGCAAAGTGCAGCCAACTTGAGGTCATGTTGATTATTATTGTTATTATTATTATTATTATTTTCAGCCCTGTATTTTCTTTTACTTACTTTCAATACTCAGTTCTAGTCTAGCATTACTATTTCCAATTATTATTGCCAAATTGGTCCTTTCTCTATCTTACCTATGTCCACCATGCACTTGTCATAGATTCCAACCATCAACAAGTTCTCCTGGCCTCTGTTTTACCTGACCTTGGATATTAGTCTCATGCTTTTTTTTATATGCCACAAATGAATACAATCATTCTATATTTGTCCCTCTTATGTCCTTCGGCTACAATTGCTTGCGACAGGACATACAGAACTGTTACTGGTGCCCGCTCGAGCAAATCGATGAACAATGGGAAGACAGTGATACAGTGATACAGTGATTTTTATTTCCTTTTTTTTGGGGAGGGGTGACAGCCAATAATGCACAGAACTTGCTAATGTCTTTGTGCTCAGGGATCTCTCCTGGTGGTGCTCAGGGGACCACATGAGGTGTCAGGGATCAAAGCCTGGACACCTGCATTCAAGGCAAGCACTTTACCCCCTGAGCTATTACTCCGGCCCTGATCATGTCATTTATTAAAGAAAACTATGTATCTCCAAGATTAAACCAAAGGGCTCAATGGAGAAACTGAGACTAACTTCCAGGAAAAGATAGTGGTGGCAGAAAAGCGCTTCTTGGTCAAACAATCTTTTTCCTCCTGCTTCCTTTGAAATGATGGTTTAGATGTGCCGAGGAAAGTGCTGTGTCAGGTGGAAGGATTTGATCACAGAGCCCTCTTTTCTACCTGGCATTTTTGTTTTGCCTCATTACTTCACAGTATTTTGTTTTGTGTTCATTATTTATTTTATTGAGTCACCTTACCATACAGTAAGAAGGCTTTCATGATCAGGTTTCAGTCACACACTGTCCAACACCCATCCTCTACCAGTGCACATTTCCCACCACCAATGTGCCCTTTTACCCTCCTGATGTCCCCCACCCTCACCTGTCTCTATGGCAAGCTCTTTCCTTCTCTCTCTTTCTCTCACTCTCTCTCTCTCGCTCTCTCTCTCTCTCCCCTCTCCTCTTGGGCATTATGGTCTGCAGTACAATACTGAGAGGTCCCCATGTTCGTTTTCTTAACTGCCCTGAACGAAGTTCTTACACAGTGGTCATTTACACTGTCTTTATCATAGTAGGCCCTTCCCTACCCCAACTGCCTTTCCCCAAGAGGGAAGCAGGTTTCCAAGCATAGACCAGACCTCCTGGCCCTTGTTTCTACTGTCCTTGGATACTGGTTTCATGTTTTATGTTTTACACCCCACCAATCATTCTGGGTCTGTCCCTCTCCATCTGACTCATTTCACTCATCATCACAGTCTTTCGAAAGACAATCTGGAGACTGTGAGTGACTCGAGTGGCCCCCACAGAGAGGGGATGTTGGGGGAAGAACCTGTTTGTCTGCGCTTCATCCTTGAAGCCCCAGCCCAAGTGGATAGAAACGTAATCGATGGAGCAGAAATCGCGAATCACCATCAGAAAGGAAAACATGCTCTAATGTTCTGTAAAAAAGCAGGGGAATGGGAAAAACTCAGTTAAAAGGGGATTTTTTTTTTTCTGTATATAGGACACCCGCCTTGAGTGGAATCCTAAGGATTTGATTTCTGGCCCCTAGGGAGAAAGCTGTAGGTCTCTGTCTATCAGGTGGACTTGAAGTATGAGAAGGAAAAAGAAATTTTCGTGTGAATCTCAAAACTGTAGAATAACACTGGTGGAAGGAGCAAATGACTTTGTAACCACAAGAGTATTCCACAAATTCATGTTCTTTTCCCTTTTCATTCTGATTTCTCTCCCCCAGCCCCTTCTACTCTTTTTTTATTTCCCCTTAGAATTGGTATTAAATTTGTTACGTGTTCTTAGGGAGGGAATGTTCTCAAGGGTTTAATTGAGGGACAATAAAGATCTTGGGGGTGGGGGGCGGGCACAGGAATTCACCGTTGCTTTATTGAATTCAACTCTGCCTCATCTTAAAGTATTTCTCTCTCTTCTGGAGGAAAAAAATGGTCTTTTCTCCCTCAGGAAAAGCTGTCTCAAAGGCCTTTATGAATGTGGTATTTGGGAATCTTGTTTTAATTTTTTCCCATAATCATCATGCAAATTGATCATGATAATCTCTGGAAAGAAAAATAAGTGAGCCAATAGCCTCATTAACTGCAATGCTAGGGGGACCCTAGTTCCTATGAGCCAGTAGCCTTGCAGAAGCCCAGTTTTCTTTGAGTGTGGTTTTGATCTTGCCCTCTCTGGGAGATGGTCCCTTTCTGTGCTCCTTAAATGGCCTCATGGAATTGAACCAACCATTCAGAGACTGAGTTGCTGGTGAAAGAAACATTTGTGCTTTGCTAGGTTCCAACCAGAATGAATCTCTTCCTGTCCTATGATGACAGGATGCCACTGTGATGACTTCTGGTCTTCCAGAACTTTCCTTAAAAGACCAGGGGGTCTCAAATGATTAAGTTTGGGAAGATCAGTGGAAACAGCCAGTATTAGAACTGATAGGATTGTGTCTGGAGGTATGGCCCAATGGAAGCTCACACGGCTGGTATGTGCGACCACCTCGTCATGGTCCCCTGCACTGTAAAAAACAAGGAAAAGAGCAAATAAAAAGAGTGGCTCAGTGCATTGATTCTGAATACTGCTCTGCTGCATTATGGCTGCTTTGAACAAGGGTGTGCTTTAATTTTAATATAACTGGGAGAAAGGCAGAGACAGGAGTCGATTACTCTAGTGGAAGTAGAGCAAGTAATGGACCATGGAGCCAGTTTTACATTTCAGTGAGTGGTTCCTTTCAGTCTTCTGAACCATTGAAGTCAGGAGAGAGCAAAAGCTGGTTTCCAGAATGTGACCTAGTGGTCCCACAAGTGTCTTAATATACACAAGACCCTGAGTCCAGTCCCTGGTACCACAAGTACCACTGGATATGGCCTTGCTAGTCCTGCTCACCATTGACCCCTATATATTTTTTGTTTGTTTTTTGCTTTTTGGGTCACACCCGGCAATGCTCAGGGGTTACTCCTGGCTGTTTGCTCAGGAATTACTCCTGGTGGTACTTGGGGACCATACGGGATGTCGGGGATCAAACCCTGGTCAGCCACATACAAGGCAAACACTGTACCCACTGTGCTATCGCTCCCGGCCTCAGGCCCCTATATATTGTTTAAAGAGTCAGAGATGCAAAATAAATTGGTTCGCGATTCTTTAAAAATGGGTTTCTTTCCACCTAGACTGGTTCTCAGTGGACTTTGTACTACCAGTGAGTCACAAGACAATCTCCTAACTCTTGAATCTTCTGGGCACCATAAGCCTCTGGATGAAGACAGACAGACCAGTGGGTGTGTGGCACTTTACCCTATGCACACCAAGAGTCTCCCATTGATGAACCAAATCTGTGCCTAAAAACAAAACCAGTATCTTACTTTTTTTGGGGGAAGATATTGAGTGAAGAACTAATGGAGTGAAGTACTAATGGATAAGGTACTCATGAAGTTAGGGTTAGGAGGAGATCAGGTTGTAGTCTAGATCAGCAGATTCAAACTGATAGCAGAGCACGACCCCCAGCGGAATGTTAGGATCTACTAAATGGGAATATAGGATATTTCTGCATAGTTTTTCAGCATCTCCCCCACATCTGAAGAGGCAGGGGGCTGGCTTCTCCTGGCTTGGTACTTGGGAGGGTGTCAGCTGGTGGTCCTCAAGAGCCCATGTGGTACAGGTGAGGGGATCTGTCATCTCACATGCAGAGTTTTAGCTCTTGGCCTTTGACCTCTTCCTTCAGCTTCTCAGAACCTATCATATGCGGCTCTACACTGGAGACTTCCACGTGCTCATCCTGAATGCATTTGCCTTTGTCTCTCAAGGGCCACGCAGCTTCAGGGACCTCAGAACAAAGATATGGAATTTGTGGATTTCAAGAAGTAAAGAGTTTCCCTTTCAGAAACATGCTTTGGGAAGTTAGAAAGAATGTCGGTGGTGAGGAAGGGGACAGCAGGTAAGATGTAATTAGACGGTTGAAATATTCTCAGAGGTTGATGGGTATAGTGGGTAAGGTTCTTGCCTGGCACACAGCCAGCCAGGTTTGATCCCTGGCACCCTGTATTCTGAGCAACACCAGGGGTGATCTCTGAGCACAGAACTAAGTTTTCTTGTCAGAAGGACTATAGTTAGGATGAAAAGGAGAAGGAATTAAAAAGTACTCTAGGAGGCTGAGTGATAGGACGGTGGGGAAGGCATTTGCCTTACATGCAGCCCACCTGAGTTTGAACCTTGGCAGCCCTTAGGGATCCCTGAGTGCTGCCAGGAGTAGTTATTGAGTGCAGAACCAGGAGTCAGCCCTGAGCATCCCTGGATGTGGTTCAAACATCACAAAAGGGAAAAAACACTTTAGTAGGTAGAAGAGTGGGGCAGAGCTGCTACTGGCTGCTACTGGCTCTCACTGTGCCCAGCTGCTCATGAGGTGCCCGGGAGGGATGGCAGGTTCTAGCCCTGGCCCGCCACCCCAGCAGAGCCTCACAACAAACCAGACGACCCTCCACTCCATGAGGACCTCCATTTTCCACATCCGGACTTCCCCTCGTCAGAACTCCACCCCAGCTCGCGCGGCTGCTTGCGGCCTCACGGTTCATCAATAAAAGCTGGATTTTGAGATGACTACAAGAGTATGCTACCCGCACGGCAGAGCCTGGCAAGCTACCCATGTCGTATTTGATATGCCAGATACCAGTAACAATTATAGACCTCATTCCCATGACCTGATGGAACGGTTTGAGGCTTTTTATGTTCCTGGAGCAAGCAGGTGCCCTTGGGCTCTACTTGCATGAGACAGGTCATATGGAGATGTTACTGGTGCCCGCTCGAGCAAATTGACGATGAATGGGAAGACAGTGAGGTAGAAGAGTGTTTTTGACAAGACAGAAGGATAATGAGCAAAAGAAATGTTCTGGTTTTTTTTTTTTTTTTTTTTTAGTTTCAGTTGGGGAACTTGAACAACAAAGGGCAATACTGGGTGAAATTTAAATTTTGGAAGTACTGTAATTGAGGTGTGAATAAGACTTTAGTTAGAGCTGGTCACCGCAGACCCAGAGCTGAAGATACCATTTGTAGTTACAGAGAGACAGGAATATTATTTTATCTTTCTGTTTTTTCCTTTTTGGTCATACCTGGTGATGCTCAGGGGGTTGCTCCTGCCTCTGCACTCAGAAATTACTCTTCGCAGTGCTCGGCGCTGGGGCAGGGGGCATATGGGATGCTTGGGATTGAAGCTGGCTCAGCTGGATGCAAGGCAAATGCCCTTCCCATGTACTATTGCTCTGGCCCCATCATTTTATCTTTTTTGTTTGTTTTGTCTTTTTGGGTCACACTCTGCAATGCTCAGGGGTTATTTTTGGCTCTGCACTCAGGAATTGCTCCTGGCAGTGCTAGGAGGACCAAATGGGATGCCTGGGCTCTAACTTGGGTTGGCCACGTGCAAGGCAAATGCCCTCTCTGCTGCGCTATCCCTCATTTTATCTTTCAGTGCTATTTCACATGACTCTTATCTGGCAGTGTCTTTAGGGGTTATTATAAAGAAACATAATTTCTGTCAACCAAAAATGTATATAAAGGTGGGTGATAGTGGGTAGTATTTAATGGAAAGCTGAAGGCTTTTTACCTTGGTATAGTAATACCTTTATTGAGATTTTAATACGATTGAGATTCATGTGCCCAGTTTATATAAGCAAAATAAGTAAATGAAAGAATAAGATGTAGCCCTTGTTCAAGGCGTGTCTCTAGTATGCTCTAGAAGATTTCACAAGTGCTCATAACACATGTGTTTGGATCCTTGACCTCACTCTGTCTGGATAAGCTGCGGAAAGTTATGTAACTTTTTCAAGCTGGAATTTGCTCTACTGTTCTTGGAATACTCTAGCATTACTCAGTCCTAGGAGATAGCTAAAGTAGTAGAGCATATGCCTGGCATGAGAGAGAGCCTTGAGTTTCATCCCTGGTACCATATTGTACCCCACTCCTCACCCAAGTCCTGTTGGGTGTGGATCCTATTAAAAAGACTGTTCTTTGGATCTGGGAAGATGGGTGAAGTGGTAAAGCACATTTGTAGCATGAGAGGGAGCTTGAGTTTGATCCTCTGAGCACTGACAGGTGTGTCCCAGATGGCCATGGAGAATTGCTAGGACTAGCACCTAACAATGAGAGAAAGAGAAAGAAAGAGAGAGAGAGATCTGACAAGCATCACTTGAACTTTGTATGACTATAATTTCTATGCTATATAGATGCTTTCTAATTTTTGCCAGTATATTTGCAAAACTTAGTGCCAACTAATTTTTGCACGCACACAGGTGTTTTACTTTATACCATATTATTTGTAGAATATTAATATTTTCCACATTGAAGAGAGCTATGGGAGATAAACTGGGACCAAACAATGCTGCGTTCATTTTGAATGTAAAAAACATTTTTTTAGGAAATAATAGCAGCATTGTGGTCTGTTTGAATACCTTTTACAATTACTTTATTTGATTTCCAGTTAATACCAAATAATAACCTATTTGAATGGCAAAAAGTTAAGCTGGTTTGAATTAAAGAAGTGTGAAAAAGTCTTGGGTTCGCCAAATACCTAACATTTCCATCAATTAAAAATAGGGAAAATGTGTTTAAAATAATGAAACGCTCATGCTTTAATTGACCTGACTTTTTTCATGAGCCTATATTTATATGCAGCTTAATGAAACAAAAAACTGAAGTGATGCCATCATGAAATTTGAGTTCATTGTTATGATTCCCATGAAGTTCACATGAGTGCAGAATGTTTCGCAGTGATGCCAGCCAGCAATGTATGGTGACTGCCTTTCATTTTCTCAGGATTTATTTTTAGTAATCAAGACCAACATTTCACCTTGGCAAGCAGAGTCTTTGCTAAATTAAAAACTTCCTTTGAGCATGCTAGAGACTTTTGAACATAAGGTTGCCAGAGTTGCGGGGTCCTTTTTTGTCCAATTGACAAAACTTTCTTTGTTTTTCCTGGCTTCATCTTGAGCAAGGTCTGGTCTCCCCCTCAATCCGATCATAATTGTTCCACATCACTGTGCTAGAAGGCACCACAATATTAATTAAAGGTATAATGGAAATAGTGACTTGAATCGGTTCAGACAAACCTCTACATTATAATCAGAAGACTCTCCAAAGGGCTTTCATGGTATTTTGCAGAGAAATCCGAAGGTTTGTTACCAACTTACTGATTTGGCTCAGGAGTGTAATTAAGTATAACCTACAATTCACCTTTAGATCAGTAGATCAAATATAACTTATCTGGGCAAAGTCCAAATGCCTGGGCTAATGCTGACTGACTACTGTCGGGCGGCATACATGAATGAGTGGGAACTTTTATTTATCTGCAGGCCTCTCAGAGAGCAGAGGGAAGCCAAATAGGTCATGCTCTTGACAAGTCTTCCCATCACGCACCAGGGCCTGGCATTGTCATATGCCGGGTGTGGACACCAGTGTTCCACACTTCTGGCCTCTTAAACTGCTTGAGAGTTGCAGAGAAATGTTTCCTAGTCATGAATGGTGAGATGTGAAGATTTCTGGTTACGTGTGAGGCTGAGCCATGGGGGCAAATTGCCTTCCAGAAGGAACAGTATATAGGCGTATGTCACAAGGGCTCTTGGGTGCATTTAAAAACTAGACCCTTAGACACTCATCCATTGTTGGTGGGAATGCCGGCTGGTACAGCCTTTTTGGAAAACAATATGGACATTCCTCCAAAGACTAGAAATTGAACTCCCATTTGACCCAGCCATACCACTCCTGGGAATCTACTCTGGGAAACCAAAAATGCAAGCGGAAACACCATCCCTACTTTTATGTTCATAGCAGCTTTATTCACAATAGCCAGAATCTGGAAGCAACCAGAGTGCCCGAAAATCGATGACTGGATAAAAAGCTTTGGTACATCTACACAATGGAATACTATGCAGCTGTTAGGAAAAATGAAGTTATAAAATTTGCCTATAAATGGATGGACATGGAGAAGATTATGTTGAGCGAAATTAGCCAGAAGGAGAGAGACAGATATGGAATGACTGCATTTATCTGCATAACATAAATATATATGTACATATTATGATACCAATATCCAAGGTCAAGTGAAACATATATCAGGAGGTCTTGTCAAAGGTGGAAATTATCACAAACGTGTGGGAGTCAGAGGCTAGGTAAGACAGAAAATGGAACAGTGTGCTAACAATTGTCGAGGGTACTAATGCCAACCTGAATTGAGCATTAAATAGAGGCAAAAAGATACACATGACAACCCTTTAATGTATGTTCTGTAATCCATAGTCTGGAGGGAAAGGAAAAGAGAAAGAGAGAGAAACGGAAAGAAATAAAGAACCTGCCATGGAGGAGGGCTGGGGGAGGGGGAGGGAACCGGGACGTTGGTGGTGGGAGATGGGCACTGGTGGCGGGATGGGTGCTGGAACACTGTATGACCAAAACCCAAATATGAACTTTTTAATTGTATATCTTTGTAATTGTAAAAATTAAAAAATTAAAAAATAAATAAATAAATAAATAAAAACAAAAAAAAACTAGACCCTTAGAGAACATGTGCAAATAAATGTCAAAAGGGCTACTGCCAACCTAGAACTGAGCATTAAATACAAGCAAAAAAATGCACATGATGGCCTTTAAGTGTATGTGTTACAACCCACAATATGTAAGAGAAGGAAAAGAGAGAGAGGGGGAGAGAGAGAAAAGAGATAAAGAACCTGCCATGGTGGCAGGCTATGGGAAGGGGAGGGAATTGGGGACATTGGTGGTGGGAAATGGGCACTGGTGGAGGGCGGGGTGCTGGAACACTATGTGACCGAAACCTACAAACATGAACAACGTTGTAATTGTATATCTCACGGTGCTATAATAAAATATTAAAAATGACTAGAACCTTAGATATGGGGGTTGTGGGGGTGTGGGGTGGGAGGGAAACTGGGGACATTGGTGGTGGTAAATGTGCACTGGTGAAGGGACAGGTATTGGAAAACTGTACGACTGAAACCCAATCATGAACAACTTTGTAGTTGTGTTTCTCATGGTGATTCAATAAAAATAAATACATACAAAAAAAAGATATAAAACATAGACCTTTGTTCTTATCAATATCACTATCTTGATCACCTATTTGCTAGAGCGGGCACCAGTAATATCTCCATATGTCCTGTCTCATGCTAATAGAACCCAAAGGCATCTGCTTACTCCAGGAACATAAAGAGCCTCAAACCATTATATTAGGTCATAGGAATGACCTAATATAAATGTTGCTGGTATTTGGCATATCAAATACGACACAGGTAGCTTGCCAGGCTTGCCGTGAGGGTGACATACTCTTGTAGTCACCTCTAAATAAAGCAATTATTGATGAACTGCACGGCCGCTAGCGGCTGCGCGAGCCAGGCTGTGATACTCTGGTCTGCTGGGTGGAGTTGTGACGGGAAAGAAGTCCAGATGTGGAAAATGGCGGCCTCCATGGAGTCGAGGGGGTTGTCTGGCTTGTTGTGAGGCTCTGCTGGGGGTGGCAGGCCAGGGCTAGAACCCGCCATGCCTCCCGGGCACCTCATGAGCGCTGGGCACAGGGAGAGCAAGTAGCAGCTCTGCCCCATGTCTGAGAGTCTCTGGTTCAGCATACTTGGGCCGGATTGAAAAAAAAAAACGACCTTTGTTCTTACCTAGCTTTTATTTTTTTTAGCTTTTGGGTCACACCCAGTGATGCTCAGAGGTCACTTCTGACTCTGCACTCAGAAATTACTCCTGGCAGTGCTCAGGGGACCTAATGGGATGCCAGGGATTGAACCTGGGTTGGCCATATGCAAGGCAAATGCCCTCCCCGCTGTCCAATGACTCAGCTCCCTGCCCTCACCACTTACCTAGCATTTTTTATAAGGTATAATCTTCTGACAGAAATGGATGTCAAGAGGGGCTACCAGATGCCCATAAATGGGTCTTATAAAGAGGGACAGTGAGGAGCAGATTTACTCTACCTGGTCAGTTTGAAATAGCCACTTGTCAGAAAAGGAACAAACAGCCTGAGGAGCTCCTGAGAGTGCAAAAATGATTTGGAACCCAGGAAAGTGAAGGGTAAAAGCATTCTGGACTTTTGATCTTGCAGCTCGTTAGATTTCAAGGTGTCCGTGTTGTCCGTTCATTGGGTGACACAGCGGAACCTGAGGTGGGAGTCTGGAGACACAGAAGTCTTGAGGATCTCGATGTTTCTTTTGAAATGTTCAGAACAAGAGGGGGTGGAATTAAAAAAAAAAACTTTATTGAATCACCATGAGTTACAAACGCTCAAGGTTGGGTTTCAGTCATACAGTGTTCCAACCCCCATCCCTCCACCAGTATGTATGTACCACTACCAGTGTCCCCAGGATCCCTCCTGCCACCTGCCACCCAACGGGGGTAATTTTTACCTGGCTAAACAATTCTGCAGGAAAGACTCAGTTCTCCATGTCTGAAATAGAGGTAGATAATATACTTTGACTTTCAACCTGAATTTTTTTTACCTATTTTTTGGGGAACTAAACATTATTTTTACTGGTTTTGGCATATTGAATATACATTGGACAGCTTGCCAGGCTCTGCCGCTGATGATCGAGATCATCTGATCGACCTGACCTCCGTCAATGATGGAGAGTCAGGGACTCTGTCTCATTTGCCAAGGCGTCGAAAATCAGATGGGCTGGACATGTAATGCGATTTGGAGATGATTGCTGGATTAGAGCCACTACCGACTGGATCCCACGGGATGTCAAAAGATCACATGGCCGCCCACCTACAAGATGGTCAGACTTCTTCGACAAGACCCTGAACAAACGGTTTGAGGCTCTTCGTATTCTTGGAGCAAGCAGATGCTATAGGGCTGCACTGGCATGTGATAGGGTCAAATGGAAATGTTACTGGTACCAGCTCCAGCAAACCAACAAACAATGGGATATCAAGTGATCAAGTGATTTTTTTGGGGGTGTCACACCCAGCGATACTCAGGGGTTCCTCCTGGGTCTGCACTCAGGAATTCCTCCTGACCGCGCTTGGGACACACATGGGATGCTGGGGATAGAACCTGGGTCAGCTGTGTGCAAGGCAAATGCCCTACCCACTGTACTATCTCTTCGGCCCCTCAACCTGAAATTTTGACCAGAAAAAGCATTCAAAATAGACACTCTCTGTTTCATGATTCAATGGGTGTGATCTGTCAGGAATCAAAAGTCAGGACACTAAAGATTGGTGGAAGAGGATGAGCATGATGCCTCCCGAGGGGTGACCTGTGAGTAGGAGAGACAATAAAGCCAGGAAGGATGGCCGTCTTGGGGTCTCTGCCCAGGGGTGGAAATAACGCATATGATCCTTGCCAGCTGGAGTCTCTGAGTCTAAGACACTTGAGGTCATTTGATAGACAGTCATACAGAAAGAGTATATATGCATCCCTAAGGTTTTATTTTATAAGGTGTTAATCTCAATACTGGAAGTTGGTGGAATCCTCCTGAAAGCCTTCCCCAAATGCTCCACATCTGTACATGGAGATAATTCATCTATTTCCCACTCACTCAGTCGTATCCACGGAGCTGAAGACAATCCAAGTTCCTCCCAAAAGGCAAGTAGAGAAAGAACTTTGAGTCTGCACATAACAAAATGCCACTCAATTGGAAGAGTAAATATTGGGATTTTTGGTCCAAAATTTTCCAAAGCAAAAGTTTGGAGATATTTGCTTTATGGAGGGAACTGGAGGATGACATATTAATGAAATAAATCAGAGATGGAGGAGCCAAAATAGCTAATTCACTCATGGGTGATACATAAAGAAAGAAAACAAGCCATATATGTCCCAACACCTATCCCTTCACCAGTGTACGTTTCCCACCTTTAAGATCCACAATTTCCCTCCCACCACCTCCCAACTTCTCTCTCTTCCTCTCTCTCTTCACTCTCTCCCTCTTAGTCTCTCTCTCCCTCTCTCCTGGGTATTATGGTTTGCAATACAGATAGTGAATATCTACATATCCCTTTATCTACATTCAACACTCAGTTCTTGTCCAGAGTGATCATTTCTAACTATTATTGTCACCTGGTTTCCTTCTCTGTCCTAACTACCCTTAACACCTGCCCTCCCCATGTCCTAACTACCCTTAACACCTGCCCTCCCCATGCCCCCCACACATGTGGCAAACTTCCAACCGCTGGCATCCCTCTTGGCCCCTGCTTCCCCTGGCTTTGGATATCAGTCTTGTACTTTTTTTTATATCTCACAAATGAATGCAGTCATTCTGTATCTGTCCCTCTCCTTCTGACTCATTTCACTCAGCATGCATGATACTCTCCATGTCCATCCATTTATAGGCATATTTCATGACTTCACTTTCCCTAACAACTGCATAGTATTCCATTGTGTAGATGCACCATAGTTTCTTTATCCAGTCATTTTAATTTTGCCACCATGATTAACAATCCAGTCAGTAGAACATTCATGTGATGCTCCAATGGCACACCCACCAACGTGTTGTCAGCCTCCCTCCACCAATGAATCAAGCTGCCCTCCCACCCTCCATCTTACCCCCTTGGCAGACTGAGAGTCAACCTATAGAACTAAGTCTACTTTACCCTTTAACTTAAAAACAATTATTAAAGAGTCATGATTTACAGAGTTACGGATAACTGTTTTAGGCTTAAAATCATTCAACACAAATCCCTCCACCTTTGTCAACTTCTCTCTACCAGTATTCCCAGGTTCCCTCCGCCCCCTACTTTCCCCCATTCCACCCCTGTCCCCTTGACAGGGACATTACAAAGGTTTCATGACTGCTGCTTGCTTAGATCTCGTTTTCAGTGTCGCTGAGTCTGTTTTGGATGTGTGGCTGTGCCCCTCACTCATATCACTGGTGTAACTAAGCCCTGGTGCCTATTCACCATTACTTCCTGTTCTCTTCTCCCCCCTTGATTTCTTTCCCTTCTCTGTTCTTCTCTCCAAACTTGGGGGGTAAAGGGTGATCTAAGCCTTCCCCTTTTTACTTTACTACAATACATTTCCTCATCCAATATATATTGCTGCAACATGGTTGGAACTCTAAGATACTATGTTGAGTGAAGTAAGCCAGAAGAAGCCCTTTAATTAAAAAAAAAATTTAGGCATGGTGATTTACAATACTGTTAATGATAGGGTCTCATACAATGTTTCCATTCCACCCCCAAGTGTCTGATTCCCTCCCCCTTTGTCTCAAGGTTCACCTCTCAAATGCCCCCCACCCCTGTGCGATCTCACCACCCTAGTATGCTTAGCAGAATTGAATCTACATAGTTTTATAAAGCCTCGCACCATACTTGGGAGGGCTGGTGTATTAAAAAATCTGTGTTTAGAGTATGTTTGTAGTAGGTGCTGGGTAAGTGGGATATGGTGAAAGAGAGATGCATGTACAGATGGAACAGAGATGGAGGAAGGGTGGGAGATACTCTCAAAAGATACTCAACTTGAAGCCTTTGGCTCCATAAGCAAGACAGGCAGAGTCCAGGCGAGCAGGAGTCATGCTCAGCTGGCTGAGTCAGAGGAGCTGTAACTCTACCAGCCCCACACAGGCATGAGGGGTGGGTAACGTAATCAAAGGTGTTTCCCTCCTTCAGGACAGGTGCTCAACTGATACAATTTAGAGTCTCAAATTCCAGAGCGCCATTGTTTGTATTACATACAAGTTAGCCCTTTTCAGAACACCTGTGGATTGAGTTCTTTTGATGCACCAAAGCCTGTCTTTTCTTAAGCCTTTCTGCAAGCCATCAAAATAAGACCAAATGTCCATGTTTTGCTGAATGGGCACATGAGCCTCAAACAAGCCAGTATGGGAACCACATAGTAAGTGTTCCAAATAGCAAGAGAATCCCAGCACCTAGGAAAATATGGTTAAGTGAGTCATGGTACTCAAGTTAGAGAGAAAATGAAAGGAATGGTATCAATAGGTTGGAACTTGCCTATACACAAACAGACACACAAACACACACACACACACAAAATGCCCTGTTGTATTTGAGGTTTGGCCACGGTGAGTCGATAAAAAATGATTTAGAATGGATGGTTTTCAGTAGCTGGTTGTGCCTCCAGTCTTCCATAAAGAAGTTAAAATTAATTTTAATATGTTGATAGTGCTTATTGATAATATTCATAATAAATATCCATTGGAAAAATTCTCTACCACATCAGTGTGCCAGAGAGGTCAGGAATGTTAATGGCGATCACAACTACAAAACGCAATTCAGTCAATTACTTTAATTAAACCTGGAGTGCCTTTATGTCCTCTCATTTATACAGTAAAACCGGGAGTGGAGAGGAAAGGGCATCGTCTGTCTCTGGCTCGTTTGCGACTCCAAAGATATGGGGGGTCTCGGGTTGTGTTTTAACATTTGTAGCCCTTCTATCCTGGTGGAATATTTCGGTAATTATGGGTCTTACAAGTAAATGCTCCTGCTTCCATAAGGAGGAAAAAAAGGTGGAGATTTCCTTTTGAATGTAGTTTTATAGAAACAGAGCTCTCGCTTCTCAGACGCTAATCTTGTATTTACAGACTGGGTTATATTGGATGGAGCCAACATTCCAGGGTAAATGGCGAAACGTCTACATTTCAGTGAATCCTTTATAATTATATTGTTTGGGATCAGAAGAAGGGGAGCACAGCTGTCTGAATTCTCACTGCCAAACAACTACCCCCCACCCCACCCTGTACTTACAACTCAGTCGTTATAACCATACCAAATCCTTTTTTTTTTAAACCCTATTCGTTGTCACACAAAACAGTGTTGCATTTATATGGTTAAACTTGGAGAATAAACAGGTGGGCATTTAAAGAGTGTAGGGGCTGGAGAGATAGGACAGCTGGTAGAGCTCTTTCTTCTAGCCTTTGGGATAGCCTACCAGGGCTGGGTCCCCAGCATCAGTTATTGGTCCCTTGAGCACTGTGAGGAGTAATCCCTAAGCACAGAGTTAGGAGTATGCCCTGAGCACTTTCGGGTATGATCCAAACGTGTGTGAGCATGCACACACATACACACATCATGCACACAAAGAGTCGATTAATGAATTATATTGTCTTTCAATCAATAACTGTTCCATGCTGATGATAGGCCAAGCAGTTTGTGGGCACTCCCAAGAGCTATTGACCCCTCAATATCCTGACTCTCCTTTTCAGGGGTTTTCAAATTTATCTGGACGAAATAAGGGAAAAAAAAGGTAGATTGAATAATCTCAGTTTCAAAATTATTTTGAAGAATCACAGGAAAATAAACAACAAAACAAACAAAATAAAGCAAACAAACAAAATTGATCAGAGAAAATCAATTCTCTGATCCTCCAGGATAATATCCCTTGACATCGTTACAGTGTAACTGAATCACACAATGACAAACTTCACAGATATGAATTTAGTTAGGCTATCACTTGATCACTTGACTCCCGTTATTCATCGATTTGCTGGAGCGGGCACCAGTAACATTTCCATTGGACCCTATCACGTGCCAATGTAGCCCAATGGCATCTGGTTGATTCAGGAATATGAAGAGCCTCAAACCATTCCTTCAGGGTCTTTACAAGGAAGTCTGACCATCTTGTAGGTGGGTGGCCACGTGATCTTTTGACATCCCGTGGGATCCAGTCGGTAATGGCTCTAGTCCAGCGGTTGTCTCCAAATCGCAGTTAGGCTATAAACATGAAAAAGAAATTCTGAAATGGAAGAGTGAGAATATTAAAAAAAATATTCACCCTTGGGCCAGAGTACAGCAGGTGCAGTGCATGCTTTGCAGCACACCCAGGGGAGAGCTCCTGCTACCAGGAGTGCTCCCTGGGCAGGACCTGAGCACCTGATGCTCCCCTCCAAAAAAAAAAAAAAAAAAAAAACACCTCCACTCCTACATAAACAAGGTGATCACTGACTAAAATCTCCTTACAATGGCAAAGTCATTCTAAGAGATGTGAATACAATGGCATTTAAGCTTGCCCTAGGCATAACCTACTCTGTTCTTTCAGTAAGAGTCCTGAAAACCACCAGCCTCATAAGTTTGGTAAATGCAAAGCCAGAGAGTCTATTATTCATGGAAGGGGGCAGTACAGTTCTGAAGTTCTTCAAGGTCTCCATTCCAAGAAAATTATCATTATTTGACCTATCTTATAATTTGTATTTATTTGATTTGACTTTCAGGGGCAGAGTGATAGTATGGTGGGTGGGGCATTTGCCTTGCATGCGGCCCATCTGGAGGAATTCCTGAGTGCAGAGCCAGAAGTAACCCTGAGTATCACCAGGTGTGACCCAAAAAGAAAAAAAAATAGAAAGAAAAATATCACTGTGCAAATAGTCTTTCTTTACATTATCTACATTATCCACCACCGCCACCACCACCACCACCACTACTACTACTACTACTACTACTACTACTACTACTACTACTACTACTTTGGTTTTTGAGTCATACCTGGCAGTACTCAGGACTTACTCCCAGTTTGCACTCAGGGACCTCTCCTGACAGAGCTCGGGGACCATATGGGGTAGCAGGGATTGAACCTAGGTCGACTCTGTGCAAGGCGAGTGCTCTGTCTGCTTTACTATCTCTCTGTCTTGCAAATAGCCTCTCAACGAGAGTGTTTGCTCAGAAAGAGTCATCAGCAGCTAAACTGAGTCAGCAGAGCAGCTGTCTGAGCAGCTGCTGAGAGTTGAGACCACTAAGAAAGTAAGAAAAGACACCAAGAAGGAAAACCTGAAGAATTAAACGTCTAACGTGCTCTGATAAGCTCCAGTTTATTCCTGAGGATCTAGAGGCTGACCAGAGGTGCAGTTTTATACAAGCGATGTCCCAGAAAATCCTGAACTCTCTCCTTGACCAAAGCTGAGGTCCTGTGGAAGCTGAAAGTGGAGGCTAAAAGTGGAATTCACAGCTTCCTGAATTTGCTTTCAAAGCATCCTCACACCTTCC
The DNA here is from genome assembly GCA_021461705.1 of Cryptotis parvus. Taxonomy (NCBI): domain Eukaryota; kingdom Metazoa; phylum Chordata; class Mammalia; order Eulipotyphla; family Soricidae; genus Cryptotis; species Cryptotis parvus. The sequence continues at coordinate 23,093 of JAJIBD010006536.1, read as the reverse complement.
AGAGCTCCTAGGCAAGGACTGGGTGATGCAGTGAAGCCAATGACCTGAGGAAATCTTTATTTATTTATTCATTATTTGTTTTGACTTTTTGGTTCGCACCCCATGATGCTCAGGGGTTGCTCCTACCTGTGCACTCTGGAATTGCTCTTAACGGTGCTTGGGGACCCAATGGGATACTGAGGATTCAACCCCGGGTTGGCTGTATGCAAAGAAAATGCTCTCCCCACTGTACTATCACTCTGCCCCCCGAGGAAATCTTTTATCTTGAGGTGAGCACTGAGTATCTAAAGAGCAACTTCACTGTTGACATGTGATGGAGACTGTAGACTTTATTGATGGAAAATGAAAACTCACAACTAATCAGAAATAGGCCAAACAAGAGCAAATATCTATATTGCAAATATATATGTATTTGTGTGTATAAAATGTGTGTATATATTTCAAATATATGTATATACATAAATATATATCATCTAAGTTTTTTAAAGAAACAGAAAGGTTTTCCCATACCCAGTAATAAAAGCTGTTAAGACAAGCTGTCCCTCAAGTAGATCAGAAGTTGGACTTACTGGGCAAAGACTTTAAAATAACTCAGGGAATGCATATTTTGGTAATAATGAGAACCTAGGAAAATGATGTTTCACCAAGTGATAAATATCAGTAAAGAGAAATTGTAACGAGGATTTAAGGAATAGCTTTGTGCTGAAGGACTTCATAATAGAATTGTAAATTGTTCAAGGGGTTCAACCAGAGATTTTAAATGATGTAAGAATGAATGTAGCTTAAGAGAGTTCAATTGAAATGCTCTATTCTGAGGAATAGAAGAAAGAGTGAATAAATATAAGCAGAGTCTAGGGGCTACTCAGTGAACCAAAACATATGTAAGAAGAGTCACTCAACAAATGAAACTGTAAGATTATTTGACAAGAGGAGTTGGAGTGATAGTACAGCTGGGAGGGCATTTGTCTTGCACATGGTCAACCCAGGTTCAATCCCTGGCATCTCATATGGTCCCCTGAGTACCTCCAGGAGTAATTTCTGAGTTTTGAGCCAGGAGTAAACTCTGAGCATCACTGGGTGTGACCTGAAAAAGCCCCTTCCTCCCAAATAAGAATATTTGAAAAAGAATGGCTAATAACTTTCCATCTTTCTCTCAAACACTACTTTATGCATTGTAGAACCTTAATAAATGGCACATAGGATAATTAAAAAGAGATATGCACCTAGACATATCACAAAAGTACACCAGATAAACAAAGATTGAGATTGTGGATGGCAAGCTTGGCTTATAAGAAATTACTGTCCTCCTGTTCATCATCGATTTTTTTCGAGCGGGCACCAGTAAAGAAATACCAGGGGCTGGAGCGATAGCCCAGTGAGTAGGGTGTTTGCCTTTCACAGGGCCGGCCTCTGCCTGTCCTGGGGTTCAATCCCCGGCACCCCATATGGTGCCCTGAGCACCGCCAGGAGTGATTCCTGAGTGCAAAGCCAGGAGTAACCCCCTGAGCATTGCCGGGTGTGGCCCAAAAAAGAAAAAAAAAAGAAAAAAAAGAAATACCAAAGGGATTTCTTCAAGCTTCAATGAAATGATGCTAGCTATCTAGCAACAAATGTAACATAGGTATAGTATGGTTTTATATATGCCTTATTGCTTTTCATTCATTCATTCTGGTTTTTGAACCTTATATGGTGGTCCTCAGGTGCTGCTTCTGTCTGATCAGGAATGATTCCTGGTATTACCTGGAGGCCATGATAATTGAGAGGATGAAACCAGGGTAAGCAGAAAGCAAGCGCAAGACACACAATCTCCTGTATTATCTCTCCAGCCCCCGTTCTTTTAAGTGAAGTGTATAAAGCAAAACTTACAAAATTATATTATGGGATTTTAATGTGTATAAATCATATATGATATGTATGTCATATATTACACTTGATCTTAGCCAAAAGGCCGAAGCGATTGTGTGTCATACATAATGTGCTTAAGTCATATATAATATGTATAAATAATACTTAAAAGTGAGACTATGGAGTTTGAGGTGTATTGAAGTAAAGTTTTGCTACTGGTTTTGTGCTGGTTTTGCTATTAAATTTTTGAGTGATAGTACAGTGGGTAGGGCATTTGTCTTACATGTGGTCAACCCGAGCTCGATCCCCGGCATCCCATATGGTCCCCTGAGCATGTCAGGAGTGATTCTTGAGTGCAGAGCCAGGAGTAACCCCGAAGCATGACTGGTGTGACCCAAAAAAAAAAAGGAAGGTAAATTAAGTTTGTGCTAACTCAAACACGATTGCTATAAGTTAGGATGTTGAATGTAACTAGAGAAAAACCATAAAACAAATAACAAAGGAATTAAAATGGTGTCAATCAAAATATAGAATCAACACAAAAAGAAGACAGTTATGGAGAAATACTGGAGCCAAAGACATAGCTATGCAGAGAAGAGGTAAAGTACAGCTATAAACCCCACCTTATCGGTTATTACCCAAATGTAAATGGACTTAGCACATGAGTCAAAGTCAGAGATTCACAAAATGTATGCAAGATAAAAACATTATCTAATATGCTTGCTGTCCAGAAGACACATTTAGATTAAAGACATGAATAGGTTGAGTAAAGGAATGCGAAATTTTCCACTTACCAGGCAAGCAGAAAGCAAGAGGTCACAGATGCGTCTAAACTTCTGAGGTGAAATAAACTTCAAGATTTTTGTTAACAGGAACTAGAGCGCTAGTGCAGCAGGAGAGTTTCCTTGCCTGTGCTTGGCTCAGGTTGAATTCATGCCACCACATATGGCCCCCGAGCACTGCCGGTGTGATCCCTCAGCTCAGAGCCAGGAGCAAGCCCTGAGTGTGCTGGATACAGCCCCGAAACAAAACAAGACTATTGTCACTAGATACAAAAAGATGCTATTTTAGAATGATAAAGGGAAGTTTGTCAGGAAGCCTGAATGCTAATAAACATGGGTACTTCAATAACGTTGAAGTATAGTAAACAAAATATATATAGATGAGATTTAGTCATCAGGCATTCAGAAGCATCCCTGTGTTCCCAACAGAGTTCAGATATCGTGACAGGCGCAGGGACCATGAGCATCTAATTCCTAGGCTTTGCCATCTAGGAGTTCTGGATTTGCCAGGCTGCTAAGTCAGTATTTGTTGAAGTCTTCATGGCACTGTGATAGTAGTGATTAGCTTTGGGTCAGAGATGGCTCGGTGAATATTCCATGAATGGTCTCAAAGAGTTCCTGCTCTGTCAATACCTCTTATTTCTGGGGCCGTAGCAAGCAATAGTTAAGTGAGTAGGGCATTTGCCTTGCTCACGGCCGACCTGGGTTCGATTCCCTGGCATCCCATATGGTCCCCAAGCACCACCAGGAGTAATTCCTGAGTGCAGAGCCAGGAATAAGCCCTGAGAGTTGCTGGGTGTAACCCAAAAAGCAAAACAAAACAAAACAAAACAAACCCCAAAACCTCTCATTTCTGGTCCCTACCTGGGAGTCTGGCACCCCTCAGCAAAGGCTGAGGAGAATCACTCAAAGTCTCGTCCACTTTTTTTTTTTACCTTTTCCTGCTGTTTCTGTCTCTGTTATTCTTTAAAGTCTCCCCAACTGCCTAGCTCCCAAATTCCTGGACAGTGCTATAAATTTCATTAGGAAGATGAAGCCTTATGGGGCAATTAACTCGAAAAGTCGTACAAAGCAATAGTAGGCAGATACTGGCTTGCAGTACTTAGCACTTAGCTCTGAAATGGAGATAAGACCGAACAAACCAGGGTTGTGTTTAATGTTCTCTGCCACTTCCATACCACAGCTACAACCTAGCGGTCACCGTGTTAACACTCCCCAATATCTATTACAATTAGTTTTTGATTAAGAGGCCTAACAGGGCTTTGGGGGCCTTTTATGTTGTGTCAAATGGCTAGTGATGGAGTGAGACGCATGGGTGCCTCCCAGAAACAAGGCGTCTTGTAAAAGGTTTCAACCGAACTATTTTATCATCCTAATGGAAACCAGATGACTCCAACTCTCCCCACTTCAATTTCAACTATTTACTGAAGAGTCCTTGTTTTGAATTACTCAAAGATTTATTCTTCAATGGCTACCTCATGGATTAAGAATCACTCATAACAAAACCATTTGAAATTTGGGAGAACTTGGACAGATGATCGGCAAGTTTTGGAGCAGGTTGTTTTGATTTTTTTTTCTTCCTATTTTACCCCTTCTTTTGATTTTTTTAAGAGCACATGCTTTGTCCTCTTGCAGCATTCAATCCCGATTTTAATGATTGTGGAGGAGGCCTTTATCTGTAGGGTTCAGCTCTCTCTGCTAGGGTTTCCATTCTGCCGTTGGCCTATTTTTTTAAAAACATTTTTTATTGGACGCGGTCACTGGTATTTTATTAAGACAAAAGAGCTCTGTTTAGTTAAATAAGATTTAATTCGGTGTGGATGGAAAATGTTATTTTATAAAGACGAAGTAGGTCCAACCAAGGATATTTGGAAAAGCTTGATTTTTTTTTTTTATAAAATGAATGGTAATGAACGTGGAGTCTAAATGCGATAGAACTTATAAATAGGAGCCATACTAATATCCTTTTATCATCAGCAGCATTATTATTTTAACTATCTTTGTGGTCTTGGCCATGTACTACACTTTAAAACTCAGTTTCAATTATGATGGGGATATAAAGTAGGTGCATAGATCAATAAATAATAAATAAAGTTATTTATAACTAAAGGTATTGATCAATATTGTAAATCATGGTGGTGAAAATGGAGCTGAATTTTGAAAAAATCAAAGGGTCTTGATCAAAGTGTAAAATGAAAATTTCATGTCATATCCTTTAGATCACAGAGTTGAAAGCTGATATATGTCAGTGAGAATAGGCATTTTATTATATTGTATTAAATAATTTTCCACTTTCTTATTTACATAGGTCAAGAACCATGTAGTAATCACTAACTGGCTCTTCCTTATTTATTTTCCAATCATTCTATTGGCCATTTCTTCAAGTTTTGTTGGAATAACCAACATAAAGAAAATTTGTTCTGTGCCGAAGGGGCAGGTTGGATTGGGAGGGAAACTGAGGATATTGGTGGAGGGAAGGTCACACTGGTGATGTTGAAACATTAAATGCTTGAAACAACTGTGTCATGAACAACTTTGTAAATCATGATGTTTTAATAAAAATTAATTACAAAAATTAAAGGGGCTCAAGAGATATGTTGAGGGACTGAATTCAGCACATGCATTTCAAAAGCTTGGTCTGAGCTCAGTCAGTGGCTCTTATCTTTCTCCTGTCCAACCCTGCCCCTTGCCCAGCAGGTTAGATCAACAGCTCAGATGTTAGAATGGAACCACGAATCCCTTACATCAGGGTCAGTATCATCTGGAGTGGCCCAGAGGCCTCTGTGCATGGCTGAAGAGGTCCAACCAGATTGAAAAAAAATCAGACAGGGGCTACAGAGAGAGCACAGTGGGTACAGTGTTTGCCTTGCATAAGCCAACCCCCTGTTCGATCCTTGGCACTCCATCTACACTTCTGAACACTGCCAGGAGTGACACCTGAGCACAGAGCCAAGCGTTGCCTCTGAGTATGGCTGGGTGTCACCCCACTCCCACCCCCCCCAAATAAGATTAAGTTAAAAATAGTATTCTGATGCCACTGGCTTACAGGATGAGACATTGAGAGGTTCAGTGTCTGCTCCCCATAGCTCCTGGGGCCATCTCATCCTCTAAACTTTCCTGCCTGGCATCTGAAATAGTCCCTTTTGTAATACCCTACCCCAAGGACAAATGATAGGTTGGCCTTTGATTTCCCAATAAAAAATGAGAGTGACACTTAGGTCCTCACAGAAAAAAAAATCTGCCAAGATGCAGATTTTTTACTACCACCATTGAGAAGCCATCAAGATGCCTTCAGTAGTGGATACATAAGTCCACTTAAACATAATGTATGTAAGCGCCCACACAAATCTGTTTTTGTATTCATTCACCAATCAGAACTACAAAGAAATTTGCTCTTTTTTTTTTTGGTTTTGTTTTGGCTTTTTGGGGTTATACCTGATGATGCTCAGAGTTGCTCCTGACTTTGCACACAGGAATTACTCCTGGCAGTGGTAGAGGGACTTTGGGATGCTGGGGATCGAACTGGGTCGGCTGCATGCAAGGCAAATGCCCGCCTGACTGTACTGTAGCCCCAGCCCCGAAATTTTCTCTCAAGCCACAACAGACTTGGAGGAAATGAAGATGTAGCTGTTTAAATGAAGGGAAGCCAGTTCCCAGTGGGTTGCAAGCACACTACACAATTCCAGTGATAGAGTTTTTATTTTTCTTCCTTCCCTTTTATGTCTGGTGCAGTGACCAGTTCCCTTACCCGACACTGAGAGTGTCAGGGATCAAACTTATGGCCTCATGCTTTCAAGATAGGTGAGGATTCAAGCCCTGATATACGGTTGTAGGGAAGACAAAAAGTATGGAAATGGAACGAAGGATAATTGATTATTCTAGATGTAATGTAGCCGGTGGGATGAATAGGAAGAGTATAATCTTTTAAGGGCTGGAGAATACTGTGTTATGGTTATGATGGCTCTTTTTTTTTTTTGGTTTTTGGGTCACACCCAGCGATGCTCAGGGGTTACTTCTGGCTCTTTGCTCAGGAGTGCTCAGTGGACCATATGGGATACCGGGATTGAACCTGGGTCGGCCGTGTGCAAGGCAAATGCCCTACCTACTGTGCTTTTGCTCTGGTTCCCTATGATGGTTTTATAGCTCAGCACACTTGTCCAATCCCATCAAATAGACAACACCCAAAGAGAACCTCAGTGGAAATGATGGGTTCTGGCTATTTATGATGAGTTGATGTGAATTCATTGACTATAAACGATACAACACACATATTACACATATATTACCTTTGTGGTATAACATTTGGAACAATATAAATGCATTTGATTTACATTGTTCTTTTTGTTTTGTTTTCATGCCACACTTGGCAGTGCTTAGGGATTCTTCTATGCTCAGGGATCACTCCTAGTGGTGCTCAGGGATTACTCCGGATGACTCCTAGTGGTGCTCAGGGATCACTCCTAGTGGTTCTTACGGGGTTGGCTGTATGACAAGTGTCTTCAATTCTGTCCTATCTTTCAAGTTCGGTATTGTAAGTTAAAAATGAAAAAACAAATATAAATGTAACTGTGACCATTTCACTGACTGTCTGTGAAGACACAGAGATTGTCTATTGACAATCATATGCCTTAGTTTCAATTTTTTGTGAAAATTGCACTGAAAATCTTTAAAGAAATGAGAAGATAAGTTGAGGGGTGGTGGTAGCCATCAGCATGTGCAAAAGAAGTTTTGGTAGAACTCGTGGACTTAGTATGGAAAAGAGGAAGCTCTTAACCAAACCCAGTGGTCCTGCAAGATAATACAGTTTGGCACAATTGTACTTACAAAAGGACGAGGGAAACATCAAAGTCTGTCTATGTGTAACTTCAAATAAACGATCCCCAGAAGTTTGACTTCCGCGACCTACTTATTTTCTTTTTGTCCCTGTCTTATGTTTTGGGGGGTGGTGGTAGGGGAGGCTGGCAGTAGAGGAGAAACTCTGAACAATGTAAAAATGGGATCTCTCTAGAAGCCAAAAATCACCTTTGGGTTTTTTCTCTCACCCTCTTCAGTGGGGAGGGGCATTTCCTCAGCACCCACTATCCGGAGCTTGGTTGAAAGTGCGAAGTTTTTCCTGGTGTTAATTATTAATGTGACCTGTTTATGTACCAGTGATCCGGCTAACCATTAATATCTGTTTACTCATTGATGACCTTTGCAATTCCGTACCTCTCTCCTGGCTGTAAATGTCAAGCTTTTTTTCCCCTTCCTCTTCTTCCTTTTGTATGGGCAATGTTTTCTCCATATCGAGTGATTACCTGAAGCGACTTTCTCACAAGTCAAATTGTATCAGGTAACATAAATATCATCTTTATGTTTATGAAAAGGAAGACATGTGCTCTTATTGTTCTCAAAGGATTAGGACCCAGAACTTTCCTTTTTTGGAATGAGGAAGAAGGAGCAATGCTCAGAATGGAGGGAAAGGGGACAAGAAATGTAGCTAGAAAACCAAAGGTTTGGAGCCAAGCTAGGCCGTGGGACCCAAGTGCCCATTTTTCAAAGTGTTAGTGTTAAGTACTTAGAGCAAGCTAAGTACTAGAAAGTACTTCTTTCTAGTTACCCCATTAGTCTACATGAGCCCCTAAACTAGTGATACATTATCATTCTTCTCAGTTGTAATGGCTCAAACTCAGATAAAGTCACACAACTGAGTCAAGGCTATAACCAGTGACTTTAATTTTACTCATCACTGGAACCTATGCAGATTTGACACATTTTAATTGCATTTGCCTGATTTAAACAGACACTAGCCACCCAGAAAATGTTTTCACCCCAAATGCTAAAAGCAAGAATTGCTATTTTTCAGCATCAAAACCCAGGGTTGACCTTGCTGAAGCAAATTCCCTGGTGACCAAAAAAAAGATCCATGTTTCTTTTCCTCCTTCTTCTGATTCCATTAACATGCTGGCAAGATAGGGACCCATGGATTATCTATGGACCCAAATATTATCTTTGAATAGCAATACGATCCAAGAGTCTCCCTGCTTTTTATTGAAATATTTTAAAATATTAATATTATCCCAGCATTTATTGATGAATTATCCCAACAATTTTAGACCTTATTCCCATGACCTGATGGAATGGTTTGAGGCTCTTTATGTTCCTGGAGCATGCAGGTGCCCTTGGGCTCTACTAACATGAGACAGGACATATGGAGATGTTACTGGTGCCTGCTTGAGCCAATCGATGATGAACGGGAAGACAGTGATACAGTGATTAATATTATCCCAGTTCCAAATAACCATTATGGCTTTCACAGACTTTAAAGTTTTGTGATGTAGACACAAAGAGGAGGTATGCATTCATATTTTATTTTTGGTCATTGAGTTCTAAGTTTAATAAAATTATGTTTATAAATCTTTTCTTCCCGATACACAGCCCCAAACACTTGCTGTGATTTGACTTGTGTTGAATTCAGCCTATAGAACTGAAAGCAGAGAATGGGAAGTGATGCATCACTATTGGTAATTTTTAAAGGACTGGGCTGGGAGTTGGGAGGAGAGAAATATTCTGGAATTGTTTTTTTCATACCCGCATCATTTATTGGAGTTCAGTAGCAGTCAGCCCTGTGAAAGGATTTTCATGTACTGTGTAATACGCGTTTGCTTCCAGCAAGTTGGACGCGATACAGTGCTTCGTACACGTAAATGCCTCTCAAGTCTTCTCAGCTAAATGATCCTTCACCTTGTCTTCCCCAGTGAGCTCAGTCATAAATAGAGTATGAACTGGACGTGGGGTGTTCTGACTTCATTAGCTCTTGTGTTTAGGAAGAAATAAGTGGACTCAGTCATGGAACAAGGCTGCAAAAGCAAGTCTGGTTGCAGAAAAAACAGGCCTTGCATTGCAGGCAAAGTTATCCCAGCCTCTGAGCGGAAAGAAATCCAAAGTTAAGGTTCATTTGGAGACTTCATGTCAATCCTGTGCCTCCATGGGGGCTGGGAGGGTGAGGGATGGGAAGGATCCCAAAGGACATCATATTTCTGGGAGAACAGAACATCTGCTGCGGAAATGTGAAATTACGGACAAATAGAACAACGGAGTTTGTTCTTGAACTCATCGCCTCGGGTGTGTTTTGCTTTTGCTCTGGGAACTCAGGAGAGTATTTTCCCAAGACTGCTCTTGATTGAGTAAGCGGGTCTGTCCCGTTCTTCCCTCTACAGTGCAGAGCAAGTTATTCCTTCCCCGCCTCTGGGTTTGGGCATGTCGAGTCTTCCTAATCGCTTGCAGATCTTGAGCTGGCTATCAAACACGGAGGCTTTGAGCTTTTACCAATCAAAAATCCCACACTGATGTTTCCTCTTTATGTCACGGAGGGGGACCGGGCTTAATTGACACATGGAAAGTTTCCTTGACACATCTCAGGCCAGGCAACACTGGAAACTTGGGTTTAGGGAATGTGCCTGCAGCTCTCTGCTGACTTGGCCTCTGCTTTGGGCTTGGTTTCAAGCCCGGTATGATGCAAACGACATGGAGATCACAACTCTCCAATTAGCTGCTGGAGCAGGATCAAGAGTGTGCTCTGGGCCTCAGGAACTTTGCAGAAGGAGGGGGAGAAGGAGCTTTGGGGGTGGGGGGGCGCAGGGAGGCTCCTAGCTCACTTCCCAGTGTGAGGCAGAGGTTACGGGGTGTTTGTAAAGATTTGGGCCATTAACTTCAACAGGAAACCTGCCTTCCTTCCCACCCTGCCGTTTCCCCAATGTGCAGTGAGCCTGTGGGGGTGCTGGGATGATCCATTTTTTTTTTTAGCTCTGACCACATCACATAGAAAAAATAAAATGTCCTGAGGACTCAGTTCTTCAGCTTGATGGTGAATCCCTGGTGGGTGGTGAGACCTGTGTGCTCAGCGTGCGACTATGGAAATGCCCCCAGAGACAGCGCGGGCAGCTGGTGAGGCCGTAGGACTGGGCAGCACCGTGGGTGACGGTGACAACTGTGACAAGAGAGGGCAGTGGCGGCGGGAGGGCCAATGCTGGTGACGCCGTATCTTGACTTCACAGGCGTGAAAGTCTTAGCAAGGTCAACTGAAGTGTCAGGGTGCGTTTGGAGGCAGGAGGCCTGCGGGGAGAAGCTGGACTTCCATTAAGCTTCTCAATAGATCCCAACTGCTGAGCAGAGGAATGAGAAAAGCCCTAAAGGGTCACCTGAGCAGGTGAAATCCACTCACTTTCTTCCCCGAGCAAGAAACCAGTTGAAAGCTGGGGAGACTCAGGGGCTAGTGGTGAGTGATGCGATTCCTGGCCCGGCACCGCCTTATAAACTCCTCTGGATGTGGCCTTAGTGGCTCCTGGCTGTGCTTAGTCCAAGCCAGGTGGCATTGTTGGACTTGAGGGGTGAAACACCTGACTGATGGACCTAGTGTCACATGCAATGACTTAATGGGGTCGCCTGAGTTCTGCTCCTCCTCCCAGGAGAGCCAGTCGACTCTCTCAGGCCTTGCAGTTCCACTTTCAGCAAGGATTCTCAGAGTTCCTCATATCTTTGATTTCAGTTTTCTTTTTTTGAAGAGGAGGAGGTGATTTGGGGGCACACCTGGTGGTGCTTAGGGCTATTCCTGGCTTACACATCACTTTTGGTGAGGCTTGAGGGACCACATGGGTGACAGGGATTGAAGCTGGGCTGGCCACAGGCTAGGCAAGAGTCCAACCTGCTGCGTTTCTCTCTAGCCCCCTAGTCTCAGTATTTTTAAAACTTGATTTGTTTGGGTTTTGGGGTCACACTTGACCCTTTTGGAGGGGGCGAAGATGGAGGCCTCTTCCCATATTTGTATAGGACTCCTTGATTCACCTTCACCTTGTCTCTGTGTGATCTTGGACAAGTTACTTGTTTGGCTTCTTCATGCCTGCGTTTCTTTGTGTCATGTACTAGAGATTTAGAGTTGGCATGGGGGGTTCAATACTGATTTAATACATATAAAAACCCTAGAACATGGCCCCGGGATGTAGCTCAGCTGCAAAACATTTTCCTTGGATGTGTGAGACCTTAGGTTTGACCCCCAGGACTGGGAAGGAACCAAACGCCCAACTGTTAGGGCACAGCCTGAGCTGGAACAGTAGCTTCATAATACGATGTGTTGTTGCATCTCCTCTGATAACCATCATTCTGATCTGCACGAATATCACTTCTGTGATCCTGGGTGCCTAGTGGTGGGAATAGATGGGGATTGTTTGCTGAGTCAGTGGCCTGGACTTGGAACCTCACTGTGTGTTGTGCCTTAAAGCCACCCTTTTCCGGATGGGGCCCCTTCCCCAGGGGCCCCAACCATAGCTGGGGGTTCAGGGCCTCCTAGTGTCCTAGGTGTTTGGCCTCTACCCTTCCCTCGATCCACATCAATCTCTTGACTTCATCTCTCTCTCTATCTCTCTCTTTGTCTCTGTCTCTGTCTCTTTCTCTCTCTCTCCCCTCCCTCCCTCTCTCTCTCTCAATGGCCCCAGCTGCTTACTTCCTGCTCCTGCCTTGCATGATGACCCTGAGTGGGCTCTGGGAGAAAACTAAAGCCAGAAGTCTTGGCTTTCACCCTTTTCACCCACTTCCCCTAGCAGAGCATCCAGAGGTCTGGTGTCTTTGATGGAGCAGAGAGCTGGCCCACATTAAAATGAAAACACAACTGTAGGTATCTGATCCTGTGCCCATTGATGGTCTAAGCTGGAGGGCAGGGGAATGTGGGAAGGGGGCCAGGGAGAGTTTGGAGGCGGGAACAGAGATCAGAACAAAAGGAAGTGGGTCCTTCACAGTCTGTACTTTCTCTCCTGGGATCTCATCCACCCTAGGGTGCAGGAAAAGCAGGTGAGGGAAAAGTCAAGCACTGGTGGCAGAAAAGATTCTTGGCAGAGGATGGCGGAGAGATGAACAGAAGCTCCAGCATACTTGGAGCCAGAAGCCTCTTGTTACGAGTGTTGGATGCCCGGATAGTCCTGTCGTCTCGCCCAACTTCTTTAGTAGATGGTTTCCCCAATTCCCCTTATGACAGATGAGAGAGAGAAGGTATCACGATTTGTATGAATTATCTGAATTTTCTCCAGTGGCTAAGGACTACAGCCATATTCCAGACAAAGAGTTTGAGGTTGAACAGGAGGCAGTTAGTCCATTTCTCATCAGATTTCCCCAACAACAAATCCTTGATGGGGTCCAACAACACATGTTCAGTGTATCTTCAGCTTGGTAAAGTGGGAAGGAGACATGGAGAGTCAGCAAAGGGTCCTTAAACTGGAAGTCATGAAGAATCTATATGCGAAAAAGTGAAGAGACAGAGATATCTCCCCACCTGAAACTAATCCAGAACCTTAAGGACATCCCTGCAATGTTGATGAGATGGGCCAGAGTCTTATGGCAGAAAATGAGACTCAAAGAGTCAAAAGCGAAGGGAATTGGAAGCAAAGTTCAAGACCCTTCAGTGCTTCGAATCAAGGCTAATGGGCTGATGGGCAGAATCTCTCAAGGCTTAGCCAGAAGAGGGCATAAAATAATCTCGGATCCCCCTGTAGACAGGTGAGCTCACTCAGAAGAAAGCGAAGGTCAAAATGGAATGGATTTTGCAGGCAGGAAAGAAAGGTGGGTTTTCAGATAGGTCCCAGCCCAAGTCTTGGGTTCCCATAGGGAGAGTTGTTCAGCAGTGGGAAAACATGGCGGAGGAAAGGGTGTGAGCAGCCCACCAGGACCGGGTGCTGGGAATGAAAAGAAAAGGCCGGCAGGGAAGGGGAGGGGTGTCAAAGTGGTGTCTGAGCACGGAAGACTTGGCACATAATCCCGAGAGGAAAAAGATGTGGAGGAAAGGAGGAAGTGGAAAGGGAAGAGAAGAACCCAGCATGGGGTGACTGGGAGGCTGTCCCCATCAATGGGGGTGTTGCCTGGAATCAGGGCATGACAGATGGCCCGTCAAAAGAACGTCAAGTTTGGGTAGGAGAGGAAGCACCTGTGGAGAGAGGGGTGTGGGAGAAGTCAGAGCCTTGCAGGATTAGAAAATTCACCCTGGAAACTGGACATCGCTGGGACGAGAAAGGACATTTGCATCATTGTTCCCGGTGAAAAACAAAAGGAAGGGTATGAGAAAAGGAAAAACCAAGCCAAAACAACACAGAAAGAACAAAAATAAATCCAGTGTTCTTTCGAGAAGTCTCTAGAATAATAGAAATGTAGAATCAGGGAATCTTTGATGGATACGTGCTAATCATTTGTCTGTGAGATAGCCCCTTACTCAATAAATTAATTTATTTTGCACGAGGAGATGGCAATAATGCTTAGAGGTTGTGGTCTGAAATATTCAGCAATCATATAATCTGAATATTGTCACATTTCTTTACATCACGACTCAGTAACTATTTTTGTTATTGTTGTTGTTTTGCTTTGGGGCCATACATGGTTCCTGCACTCGGGGGCTACTTCTGGCTCTGCACTCAGGAATTGCTCTCTGTGAGCTTCAGGACCATATGGGATGCTCGGGTTATTCATGAGCAAGGTTAGTGGTCTTACCTGCTGCACAATTATTCTGGTTTCACTCCTCAGTGACTATTAATACAGGACTATCAAGTAACGTAAGTCCAAGGGCATAAAGATTTACACATTTTTATGTTGAAGAACGATCTTAAAAATTTTGAGGCAGGTGACCACATCTAATGGTTCTCAGGGACTGTGCCTGGCTCTCTTCAGGGGGCTCACTTCTGGCTGTGCTTATCTGGTTTCAGGGATTGAGTTGGGGTTTGATGCAAGCAAGTCAAGTGCCTTCAACCTCAGTTATCTCTCTAGAGCCATCTTTAATGCTTTGTGGAGCTATGTATTTATTTATAGTTGAATTTATTCGGTAAAAATATTTCCACTTGTTAATTGTTTTATGGCTATTTTTTGAAGTTTGGGCAACGCGGTTACTATAGTGTTAACTTCTGTGGTCTTGACTCTAAAGTTATCGTACCTTTATCACCACCAAAGTTCCCAGAACCCTCCACCCCTGTCCCCGTGACACCCCTAGCCCACCCCTTCCTTCCTGCCTTTCCATTGCTTGGTAATCTCAGTCTGAAGTCAAAGGTCTAGGGTTTGTCATCACTTGGCACTGTTTACTCACTTGTAGGGTTCAAGTTTTTTGTTGTTGTTGTTATTGTTGTTGTTTTGCATGCCAAGCTGATCTCAGAAGAAATATGTGGCTAATTAATTAGGCCAATTGTTCAATGCAGGGAGCCCAAGGCTACTGTGCTATTTCCTGGGCTGCCGGCAATGCCTGGGGGGATCTCCAGGATTCCACTAATGCTTGGGGCCATCTGATACCATAAGCAATGTATATTTATTAACTGTGATAGCTGTGCTATCTCTCTGGCCCATAATCCTTGATTTCTCTTAAAATAGTTGTGAATCCACTGGGGAGCAAAGCTCGGATATTCCCTCCTGGAAGAGACTCTACATCAACAGACCAGATCTCTAGAACTCGGGGAATTATGGCACCTTTACAGTATTTTTTTTTGAAGGGGTGTGGTGCCACACTTGGCAGTGCTCTGGGGGCACCATATGGTATGCTGGGACCAAACCCTGGCAGGCTGTGTGCAAGACAAGCACCCTACTCACTGTAGCAGCACTATCTCTCTGACCCTGCTTTAGTTTTGAATGGAGGTTAATAATTCCTCCCATCTGGCTGCTTTCACTGGGCTGTTTATAATGGCTTCTAAGGCATAAGCTAGAAATCCAGGGTCTGGATTAATATTCCCGAGTTCTAGGGATCTGGTCTGTTGATATAGAGTCTCTTCCAGGAGGGAATATCCAAGCTTTGCTCCCCCAGTGGATTCACAACTATTTTGACTACTCAAGGGATTTTCCTTTCTTTCTTCTTTGGTTCCCAGCTCTATTCAGATAGCTGAATTTTCCAGCTAATTGACCCCCCAAATAGTTGAAGCATGATTGTGTTATTGCCCCTAATATTGGCATTGCATAAAAGCAACAGAATCAGCCGACAGATTATACACTGCCGAGGCCCTTTAAAGAAACACTTAATCCAGAGATTAAGCTGCATATTTTGAAGACTTTAATTTTTTTGTTTCCTACCATGCATCCATGCTCATCTGATGTTTGCAACACTGTGAGAAAAGAGTGTGCAGAATGGCATCAACCACCCTGGGAGAAACTTAGAGTAATTGGTGGATGAGGGAGAAAAGCCAGGAGTCAGCCTTAAGCAAATTCTTTTTAAAAAATTCATTGTTTCTTTTTTTTTTTTAACTGAAGCACTGTGAGGTACACAGTCACAAGGATGTTCATGTTTGGGCTTCAGTCAGCACCCGTCCCTTCCTCAGTGCACGCTTTCCCACCACTGATGTCCCCAGTTTCCCCAGTATGCCCTCCCTCTCTCTTCTCTCTCTCTCTTTCTCCCTCTCTCTCTTTCCCTCTCCCTCTCCCTCTCTTTCTCTCTCTCCCTCTTTCTCTCTCTCCTCCTCTCTCTCCCCTCTCTCCCCCTTTTTTTCTCTATCCCCCTCTTTCCCTCTCTCCCCCTCTCTCTGTACCTACCTTTTCCTCTCTTTCCCTCTCTCTCTCTCTCTCTCCCCCTCCATCCCCATCTCTTTCCTTCTGGGCTTTATGATTTGCAGCAGTGTTACTGAAAGAAGTTTATAAGTATATTCCTTTATCTACTTTCAACACTCAGTTCTTGTCCAGAGAGATCAATTCCCAATTATTATTGTTATACTGGTCCCTTCTCTATCCTAACTGTTCTTTGCCCCCAACATACTTGTGGCAAGCTACAGCCACTGACCAGTCCTTCTGTTCCCTGTTTTCCCTGGCCTTGGCTATTTCTTCTTTCCATAGTCCCAATTACCAAGAACATAAACTCACTGTTGGAACTTACAGGTTTCTAATAGTGAGTGCATGGACTTGTCTCACTGAATATTTCTATACTTTTTATGTTAGGATTATTTTTCCCGTGGGGTATCCCAAAGGAACTGGGGTCCAGAAACTATTCTCTGCCATTCTTGGTCAACTAGGCAAGAGGGTTCAATGCGTGGGCCTGATGCTACCCAGGCTTGGTGGTATTGGAAGTTTCCTGGGTCCACACGGGATAATGCCCAGGGGCTGTGTGATGCCAGGGATCAAACTTGAGTCCTGCACACACACGCAAGAACCTGCTGGACTGTGTGTCCAGTCTTACATGTTTCTTTTTAGAACAAACTGCAGACCCAGAATTTAAACAGTGCAGAAATTAAAGTGGGCCTCAGGATGAGGCGTTAGTCTGTCACAAGAGAAATCATTCTCTTGTGGTTAGACCTAAGATATTTCTTTAGTCAGCCTCTGAAACCAACAGTGGCAATAATTAGGGAGATAAACAGTTGCGTTAAAGGAAAATGAAAGTTCTCATGAATTTGGTTTCCAGGTGAAGCAGAATAATTGTGTCACTGGTGCTACATGTAGAATATTTTGCTTCCTACTGTGTTTTACTTTGGGTGCTAGGAACAATCTGAAACTTGGAAGTAGAGAGAATTAGATCGTGAATATCCGTAATACCACCGCTTTGATGTCACCATGAACAAATCATCCTGTGTCACCTAAGGCTCAATCAATCAATCATGCTGCTTTTGGACACAGTTCAAATAAATTGTAGCACCCCCTAACACCACTTCACTAGAGTTCATAATCTGTCGGCAAGATCATTTTTTGGAGAATGATACAATGCCATGTACAAATTATAAGAATAGCTTTAGGGGCCAGAGCAATAGTACAGCGGGGGAGGGCGTTTGCCTTGCACGCAGCTGATCTGAGTTTGATCCCGGCATCCCATATGGTCCCCCAGCGCAGCCAGGAGTAATTCCTGAGTGCAGAACCAGGATTAATCCCTGAGTATTGCCGGGTGTGTCCCAAAATAAAAAAAAAAATGAATAGCTTTAGTTTTTTGTTTTGGTTTTGCGAAGGGGACACACCTATTGGTATTCAGGGTTAACTCCTGGCTCTTTGCACTCAGGGATCACTCCTGGAAGGGCTCAGGGTACCATATGGGTGCTGGGGCATCCAACTTGGATTGGCTGCCTGCAAGCAAGTGATTTATCTGCTGTGTTGTTGCTTTGGCCCTTTGACTTTATTTTGACCAGTGACTACAACTATTCAATCTAAATGATTATCAATATCTGAACAATCTTCTCTATCCCTGGTAACTCCTCTCCGGTCCACCCCATACTGACACCCTAGATGCAAGCATTGTTGAGAGAATTTTATTTCACCACAAATTAAAATCTGTGGCTGCAAAATTTCATGCATATACAATCACGGCATAAAAAGGCTCTGCTGGGACTGGGATCAAGGGGTGGATCGAAGGATCAGATCCCAAAACCATTATGTGAAGGCACCGCATGATCCCCTAAGAACCCCGAGGACTGACCAAGCAGCACCACCCGGGAAACAGCTCCCCAGCATGCTTGGATGTGGCATTGTACTAAACAGAAACTGTAGGCTTTGCTTTGTAAGCTTGATTTTTGGCTCTTTCACTCACCGTAATGGGTTGGGTTTTACCAGGTGTCTGAGCAATTTGCTCTTTTGCAATTTTTAATGAATTCATTGTTTGGGGGTGTTACTCATTGGTGTTCAGGAATTACTCCTGACGGTGCACTCAGGGATCACTATTTTTTTTTTTTTTTTGCTTTGTGGTCATACCTGGCAATGTCAGGGGTTACCCGGCTCTTCACTCAGGAATTATTCCTGGTGGTGCTTCGGGACCCTATGGGATGCCGGGATCGAACCTGGGTTGGCTACATGCAAGGCAAACACCCTACCCGCTGGACTATCACTCCAGTCCCTTAGGGATCACTATTGCTGGAGCTTGGGGGACCATATGGGTGCCAGGGATTAAACCCAGGTGAGCCTCATGCAAGGCAAGAGCCCTACCCACTGTCCTACTGCTCTGGCCTCGCCCATTGTTATTTTTAAAATGTTTACTAAATTTTAAAATTGAGATTCTGTAGTTTACAATGGTAGTTTATGATGGTTGCCCATGCACATAATTCTGGCTTCCTGCTAATGTTCAATTTCAGAATCACATTCTGTTGTAGGAAGGTAGCACTGCATCCTATGTTAAAGGGCTAGAGAACCCAAGAAGGGTTTCCCAGGTGCTAAGACATTGGGGGAGTAAGGAGGAAGATTTGAGATGGCTACCATAAGGATGCTGCCCTTTACTAAAGGAATTGATAATGACCATCACATCTTTCCAGTAAGCACTTCTGTCAGAGGCCAGACAATCAATACTCTTGGTCTGGCAGTACAGCGTGTAAGGTGTTTGTTCTTTGCCGCTGACCAGCATTTGATCCTTGAGTCCTGCGGAAAGCAATCTTTGAGTACAGAGCCAAGATAACTGAGTATCGCCAGATGTGACCCCAAAAACAAACAGAAAAGAACTAAGACTTTTGACTTTGAAGGACCCTAAGCTCTTTCTCACCTCTTGCGTTCCTAACCCCCTGCCCCAGAAAAGCCAGAGAGCGTGTGTCAATGAAGCAGCAAGGTTCTGTGTCTATAAAACTTTATAGACAGCATGATTGGAAATGTGCATGATTTTCCTGTGTCAAAAAATTTGTCTTCCTCTCTTGATTATTTTTCAACCATCTGAGAGCCTGAAATCAATTCAGAGCTCAGATTGCCTACAGAAATATGGGGTAGTTTACCAATTCTTGATGGATTGCCAAACCCACGCAGACATACTTATTGTTCTGTTTAGGACTGGTGGGTGATATGGGGGGCTGAGGAAGTAGAACTGGCTCAGAAAAAATGAATGCTCGCTCTAGTAAGTGGTGTTGAAGCGGACTCGGTTTCCTTTGTATCTGTCCTCTGTCCCCACTGGCAGTGTGGTGTTAACGGGCTGGTCTGTTTCTCTGTCTCACTGTGACCTCACACTAGTTATTTAACCTCTTCCTGCTCCCATTGATCTGTGTCTAAAATAGATGGCATTGTAAGGACCCAGTACGTTAGCCTTTAAAAAGAGTGGTGCTGCTTCACAATCGGATTCAACGTAGTAGCAGACCTGCTACCTGGTAGATGAGAAACGAGTCAAGATACTTAAGACCATGCTTGCTACTTGGTAGCTGAGGAACAATCGTGTGTCAATAGTCCCATGAGTGTCCCCATCCGGGTTATGGTTGCAACAGTTGTTATCACTGGCAGTAGTTCAGTACATGTGAGAATTTTGTTGAAAGAATTCCTACTTTGCATGGGAAGTTGAACTAATAGATGCTTTTCTTGTGTTCTGCTTATCAGCATTGTTTTCAATTCAGTGCCTTGCTCCCTCAACCCTGAAACTCAATTGTTGCTGAAATACAAAAAAATATACAGTACCTTTTACAATTCATTTATACTGGGGTGCTTACACAATAAGGGAAAAGAATGTCTTGTTTCTACTTATTCTTTCTTGGTCCTCAATTCCAGATTAATTCTCAGGGTACCCTAATGACTCTGAGGACACATGTAGGTGCTACTTATAGGAAAGCTACTTGAATTTTCTTTCTTTAGGACCAACCATATCTGGGGGGTCCTCAGGGCTTACTCTTAGCTCTGTGCTTAGGGATCACTCAAGTGCCTTGCCCACTGTACCATCCCTCTAGCTCTAATTGTTTTTTGTCTTTTTTTGGGTCACACCCATCAATGCTCCTGGCTCTGCACTCAGGAATTACTCCTGGTGGTGCCCGGGGGTCATATGGGATGCCAGGGATTGAACTCAGGTCAGTCACATGCAAGGCAAACCCCCTATCCTTTGTGCTATCATTCTGGTCCCACCAGCTCTAATTTTTGTATGGGAAAGGGAGAGTGAAGGGGATGTTTGCTTTGGCTGAAGGCTCTGAGTCACAATCAAGTCATCAGCAAGGTCTGAGATATTTTTACATATTAGGTGATGTGGAATAAATGGAGAACCACAAAAGTCTGGCACAATAGTGTCTGGGGTTCCAATGGTGCCCTGTGGTTTTGCTCCCAGCCCCATCTGTTGGTTGCCTTTGGTGAAAAGTCTAGAAATACAATCAAACATGGCGGTCTCCCACTTGGATGACCTCCCTCCTTAGTTTTAACTCTTGCTCTCAATCATCATCTTCATTCACTTGACCAATGACATCTGTATTCTCCAGCTTGTTTCTCTTGGCTGGTATCTGATAACTTCTGATATTTTTCTCCCATCTCTTGTTAGCAGACTGGAATCATGGCCCATCGGAGTGGAAGGCACACTGTGAAGTCACAAAACAAGTGTGGAATCATCGATGACAACATTTCAAATTATTTTTAGATGAAGAAAACAAGATTCAGGCAAGGTAGAACCTCAGCCCTTCCTGGTTTTCCTTCTAACTGTCTTTATTTTTCTTAGAGCACGGTGATCTTCTCTAGGAGCAAGATTAGATGTAAGTGTGGTTACATTGGTAGGAAAGACAGACTTACTCAGACAGACATGTGTCCTATAGCCCTCCTTGGAGGACAGAGCTTGGGCATTGGCGAATTACTTCCCCAGAAATATGTGGCCATAGATGGAATAATATTGTCTGTTATATTGGACAGTCTCAGATGACTTTAGGGGAATATTAAATATTAAAACCAAATCCATTTTTTCAACTCTGTTTGGAGATGTCTTTATTATTTCATAGACTGGAATTTCAAAATGTGGCCTTGGTCTCTGTCTTTCTGTAACTCAGAAAAGCTTTGCTAATGAGAAAGTAAAACCACAGTATTTAAATGGATATGGGCATGTGAACAGATCATTACAGGAAGGAAAAAAATAACAAAAAGGAATAATGCCAGCTCATGGGAATGAAGAGAGTTGGTGGATTATAGCCAGGCCCAAGAAGTTAAGGCAGAGGGAACGTGCCAACCTTTCTTAGCCTTTGGACAATAGATGTAAGGGGTGTCCCCTATAATCCTCCCCCACTTGCATATCAGTCAATACAGATTTTTTCCGTCATCTCAGATGGTTTCTCAAACATGGGAAGATTTGAACTGGCACCACTTGCTCCTACCTTGGTGGGTGACGGCATAAGAAATTCTAAAGCCACAACTTAAGGATGTATTGAGGGTTCATCATAGCTCAATCACTACCACCTCTGAGCTGACTTTCTGAACATGGGGGCGGTTGTAAGTATTGCTTTGAATGCACAGAGATTCTGTTTCTTATGTAAAATAGCTAAGACTCTCAGAGCATAGGCTCTTGAGTGAAAATAAGAGTTGATCCAAATTAGTTGGGCTTTTAAAATTTTTGTTTTTGTTTGGGAGGAACATCCCGAAGTTCTTGGGGCTGCTCTGAGCTCAGGTTGACTATGGTCATGTTCCAGGGGACCATGCAGTGCCTGGAGTCAATTAAGCTGCATGCAAGACTGGCACCTCCACCCTTGTTGCTGACCCTTGATCCGAATTTCCTTTAAAAAGTTTTTATAAACTTGAAAAATCCTCATACCCCTTGCACCAGATACTGAAACTGTGCCTTGCTCAATCTATTTAAACCTTTTGAGGGGAATCAAGAATTCTATTGCACAGACAAATGGAAGAAATAGAATGTATTTGCCCTATCAGAGACCTGAAGATCCCTTATAGCCAAGAGAAGTCATCAGTATAGGGGTATTGAAGTGTCTGTGTAGGATAGCAAAGTAGTTGTCTGTTTTATCTGTCAAACTCTTTCCTCGCCTTCTCCAAAAGCCCCTTGGTCAATTATCTATCTGTCTGTCTGTCTGTCTGTCTGTCCATCCATGTTCGTCGTCCGTCCATCCCCTCCATCTGTCCATCCATCTATCTATCCATCTATTTATCTATCTATCACTATCTATCACAATATATATTAAACAATAACAGATGTGCATTTATCACATGCAAAGTTATAAAGGGAACTCAATTAAAAGAAGATAGATTGGAATGGAACAACGAGCACATTCTTTCGTCCTCCAAAAGCCACATGCATTTTGAATACAAATTGTTTTATGAAGAAGAAAGTGGAGCCAAGATTTGGCTACCCATTTCTATCAAGGCTTCTCCCGGAGGCGGCCAAAGGGACAGGGCGGCCTGATTTATTTCCCCACCAGGGAAGAAACATGGCTTCAAAGTCGTGGCAAAAGGATTTGTTTAGTGTGGGGAGGCTGGAGATTTTCTGGTCTTTACAGCGGAAACAGCCACCAGCAGCAGCCTATCTTTAAGAAAAGGAATGCATGCTTAAATTGGCTCGGCTCTCGTCCTTAGCAGCCTGAACTCAAAAGCCACATTTTTCCCTCTCTAAGAAGCAAGTGGGAACTTGAAAAGTATGTAGCATGTCGTGAAAGGGAGCGTTGAACTTCGCCCAAGTCTGCAGTTAGCCTGAAACCCGAACCTTCACAAGTTAGGAGGACTGCTGGATTTTTTTCCCTCACTCCCTCCTTTTTCATTCCTCTTCATGCCATGCCTTGATCTGGAAGAAGAGTCCCACTCCCAAGATAAACGCTTTTCCTCTTAAGTATGTTCGGTACCAGCAGAAGGAAGAAGTCCCAAAGC